>DWEH01000115.1:0-14537 GCA_018245815.1 Apyrrothrix aesculapus | reverse complement strand
CCTGAGAGGTTATACCCATAATCCCCACGCTGAGCATGCGGGTTGGGCATCGCAGAGAACAGCTTCTCGCACCGACCCACGACTGGTGGACCCATGACCAGCTATGAAATAGAAAATGTTATAGCCGGCAACCCACCAGACTTGAAGCGAGCATTATAAGCACCCTTCGCCTGCTCCCAGGTCTGCTGCTCGATTTCGGCATCCGTACTGTCTATTATCGGCTGGCAGTCCGTGAACGTCGAGGCTGTCTGCAAAAAGATAAATTATTTGATTAGAAAAAAAAATGCCAAGTTAAATGCCCATTAAGGCTAGCTGGTAAAAATGTTAAAACATATATAAATACCCACCCTCTTGTAGTAATACTGCCTACGTTTTGTCGTCCCCGGTCGGGCCGAGTCATTGTTCTCGTTGTCTGAGTGGCCAGTGTTCTCCAATTCCGCAGCCTTGAAGTTCTCCTTGCCTGTAACGAAACGCAAAAGTACATCTACAAGTAGTAATCCATCACTAGCCCAAAAACTGTCTTGTTGGGGCAGAGGTGATGCACTGGAGGTTATTTTGTCAATAGCAATGACTACAATGTCGATTAATGGTAAGCGGGATGTAGCCTATGATATAGCTCGCTTGCCTAGAGAGTACTTATTCATTCTTGTCCGATCTGTGCTTCCCCGAGACACGAACCTGCAGCTGTACGTCTTGCATTGCAAAAACATTAACATGTGACCCGAGTCTTTCCAAAAAGTAACTGCCTAGCACAAGTAACTGCATGACATACACAGATGTCCACGTCTTGCCATAGGCATTTCTATACAGTAGCACTCACCGATGGGCATTAGTTGATTATCCAGTTCCCCACTCATATGCAGTATGCGGCAAGCCTGCAGCGCGACCATCCGTCGCGCCAACACCCTCGTCGGCATTGGGTGGCCCTGGAACGGGACAAATACAATAATAGCAATTGTTACAAAACCAATAACAATAATATCTTGGCCAACAATTTTACCAAACACATTAGATACTGGCTGATCATCATCATCATCATCATCAGCCTATTTCAGTCCACTGCTGGACATAGGCCCTGTCCTCGGCTGATAGGAAAGTCAAAACATCCCGAAACCAACGTGCATGTGGAAAGAGAGTGATGAATGAAGAAAATATATTGAAATACTTACAACAATATTATATTTCACTGGACAATTGAGAGGTAGCCGAAGTGTGCACACATAGGCTGCCCTTAATTCACCGGTTCTCTTGTTCGGCAACTGGACTTCCTCCATCCAGTACTGGGGGGCCAGTCGTGTGAATGTGTCCGAGGGCAGCTTGCCACAGTACCTGCATGTTACCAGACTAAATTATTAACTGAACCAGAAAAGTTCTTTAATAATCAATTCGCATTGTGCAACAAATATTTGTAATGAAGCTCCAAGAGAGTAGAAGAACTAGGATAGGAACATTCATAAATGTGTTGATACTACTAAAAATCAAGTCGGAATTTCGAATAATAATTGGTAACAGGATTGTAGTAGTATGAGTATTTGTATACATAAAACATCTTAATATATGAGTATGTTAATAAAAGACTGCCTCGTTGGTCCAGTGGTTGCAAGAGCGACTGTCGATGTAGAGGTCTTGGGTTTACAACCGGGTCAGGTACTATTGGATTTTTTTAACTAGTCTAATTTCCAGTTAAAATTTCTAGTAGTGGAACGGAGGTTTGATTTGTGCCCGCTGTATGGCAATAGGTTCACTGCCTACCTCTTCGGGAATCACAGGAGTGATGTTACTTTTTTTATTACGAATGCAGTTAGCCTTAACCAGAATCTCTCCTGTCACAAATTGATCACAAATGTTTTGCTGCTCTAGAGACAGACATTGAATACACTCACCTATTTATAAGAGCAATAGCTGTACTAAGGTCTACACTGCAGGATCCGTCATCACTCTTCTTGTCCCCTTTGGTTTTTACATCACTTTTGTTGTTCGCAACAAAGTTTTTACACTTACACACACCACTTTTACACTCACAAACACTGTTTGACAAATCATATGTAATATTAAAAACGGTTTTTCTATTTACTAAATCATCATTCGAATTTTCGTTCGCATCTATTGGAATGTCTGTTGTATTAACTACACCTTTGCTTAATGCTAATCTATTCGTTATATCAGTCGTTTCTTCATTTACTTTTCCATCGTTGATATCATTTTGATTTTTCAAATGGTTATCATTTGATACCTCATTACCTACCACCTTTCCATTTACGCTGATTTTTTCATCATCTACAAGCACATCTTTTATAATCACCATTGCATTTAAAGCTGCTTTGGCATTTCTATCATCGATTCTATCTATTTTCTGAACATCTGATTTATCAAGTTTATAACTAGCATATTCAATGCAATTATGATCAGCCTTAAGACTATCTTTAGCTATGTTATTAACTCCAATAACTGCTTCTAACGCTTCGTTTCCTTCAGCTGCAGCTCTATACACACATTGATCTACATTAACATTAGTCATTTCTTCTATCTGAGTGTCTCTTGCTTTTCTATCATCACCATGACGTCCGTCTGTACAAACGGAAATCTGTTCATTACCGTGTCGAACCTTCGTTTCTTTTATTTCATTGGGAGTATACGGTTGTACGATAGATGTGAATACATCAGCGTGCACCTCCTCAGCCGCCGAAGGCTCATCCTGAATACCGCAGCCACACTTTCGGTTTATAATCTGTAAATAGAACATCATCGTCAGCCCATCTCAGTCCACTGTTGGACATACGCTTCGCCTACTGAGCGCAGCTCCTATTGAATAGAATTAATTCGGATGAAACTGAATAATTTATTTCTATAATATATTAATTGAATGAACTTACACCCTTTCTAAGTCGACACATAACATTTAAAGAATTGTTCAGATAAAAAAGCAATATTTATTTATTTAGCAACTCCTTCACTCTTGCAATCAACTTATCAATGTGACACATTAATTCATTCTTCCCATCAATCTTTCATCCTTTTATTCATACATATATTACTTCACTTGAACTTTATATACTGTATACTTTATCGAGACGCCGGCTCACCTGATCCAGCTCCTTGTAAACGGACATGTTATCCAATAGAGAATCGCTAGACTCGTCGGCCTCCGCCATCAGAGCCACGGCGGACCGTGGAGCTCTCGCACGGGACCGGCAAAGGCCATGGGATCGGTACCTAAAGAAAAACAAAGTTATATACACTATAGAACTTTATGTAAGCTCATATGTACCTGTTGCTAAGCGGCAATACCATACGCTATGTTGTGATAGTCCTGCTTAAAAAGAGAGGGTTACCGCGAGCTCAAGTTATATCATCAGCCAGTTACGTAGCGCAACCCTATGAAGATCGCTGACTCTACCTGCACGTGTAACAGTTATTTTTCACCATAAAAGTGCAACTAGGCAATTGAGCAATATCGATCGAATGCGATTAAGTGCAAGTAGGCAATTGTGCAATATCGATTGACGTCGATCGTAATGTCTTCCTTCGAGAGTGCTAGAATAATTTATTGATTCTTGATCTAACATCGATAGGAATCAGACTAGACTTAATCATAAGTTTATATTGTAATTTTTATTAATTAAATTAATTATAGTAATGTTTGGTTTTTTTTGGAACCTCTGAGCGCAGTAAACGTAATGAGCCTGTCCCAGTCCACTGCTGTACATGGGGCTCTCCTGAAGGGTTTTTGCCCATAACGCTTATCCTTATAAGAGAGTTAATGCTGCAACAATAGCACTTTTCTACGTAGTTCCATACATACATATATGTATTCATTTACATAATGTTACTAAACCTACTGTTTAAAAGGATGAAAAAAGACTGAGTTTTTCTTGTTACGTTTATTAATTTAATACAATTCGAAACATAATATCTTGTACTTACGAGGGCGGCATGTCCCAGCGCACCACTAAGTTACAGCGGGGCAAGTCTATCCCCTCCTCCAGGGCGGGCGTCGCCAGCAGCAAATTGCATTCGTGCATACGGAATCTGTGGAAAAAATTCACAAATTAGCATGCTACATATGACATGTTTAACTAAATAAGAAACTATTCCAATTGTACTTCTCCTTTCTTACGTAACATCACGCCTGTGATCCCCGAAGGGGTAAGCAGAATAGTGTAGTACATTCCCATGTTTCACCAGGTACGATTACGTCCCACCACGGAATAAGGAGTGAGCCCATTGCCATACACCGGGCACATATCCAGCCTCCGAGCCACTACTAGACATTTCTAGTAGAAAATCAAAGTTGGAGAAATCCAACAGTACCCGACCCGGGACTTGAATCCAGGACCTCTCGACGGGCAGTCGCGCTTGCAAGGACTCTACCAAGGAGGCAGTCAGCATTTCCTTTTTTGTATCATTTATTTAACGCCAATAAATATTATTATTAAACAATACACTGACACAATGTACCTTGTGAGGATATGTTGTAAAATTTGAATTTGGAAAACTGTCACTATGGTAGCGGCCATCTTGTCAATAGCACTATAGCATGACTGCTAGTGTATTCTTTTTACCTCATCTTTGGGGTCATATAAGGCCTAAGTCTAGCGCGACTGCAAATCTTTAGAAAAATAGCATTCGGATCAGCAAAGACCCAACGTATTAACTGCATTTTTTAATTTTAATTGCAATGCCTACCTCATTTAAAACCTACTAGTGGTCAAGTAGCGATGTTAGTATATTAGTGTGTTGTCGCAGTGTGCGTAATTTGTTTTTTTGTTAAAATAAGGTATTTATAACGCTTTATTTAAGAATATATTAACTTTCTGCAGTCATCCTCCACGTAAACTTTAACTGTGCCAAATTTTATACTCTTTCGTTCACCCAATTTTCGTAAAAACGGGCGCAAATTTCGATGCTTCACATATTAATATATGTATAAGATTATTTATTCCCCTTCCAACCAAGTCCTTAGTTGTATTCCATATTAGTAGTTGTACTGGAATGTTAAATAACTTACTTCTTGAGAACATCCTCGTGTTTCTTCCCTTGAGGACGCGAATCGTCACCCTCACTCTCCACCGCACAGTACTGAGCGCACAGGTGCGAGAGAGATGGACGACATCTTGACATGTCCTGTAGAGAAACAATCTATAGAAAAAAAACTCAACTACAGTCAAAATTAAGTCTAAACTGTTGTGTAGTGATATGTTAACATTACATATGTACATTGACCATACGTAATACACGTAAACGTACAGGAAGCGTGAAAACATACAACAGAGAGAACATTTGAAATACGAGCATTAAAATTTGGGGTTCATTTTGTATAGGGTATAACGAAAAAAAAAGGTGGTATTTGAATTTGGAACATTGGAAGAAGTAGACTGGTGTATTTGATAAACATTTGGTTTTAAATTTGGAATGTGAACTGAGATGATTACTTGTGAAATGTATTGACTCTAGTATGTTCGTGTACCACAGCTCATACTATTTGCTGTTAAATGCAGATGCGTTCGACCACATGGAATATTTCACACGTTCTTCAGAGAATTGTAGATGCCCTAAATATTCACAGGTCCGTGTAAATCGTTAATAAAAAACTTACCGCAATAATCATGAACATTATCTTGGCCACTAACGGTTCCTTCATGAAGACAATGCCACATAGTGCATCTGGATTTTGCTGCATTTGCTGCAACCTGGCTGCGTGGCTTCGATGAACCCTGCCACGACCGCGAACCCTATGAGGACGTCGATAGCCTAGCCTATATTTTGAATCAGTCAGATCCAGTTTAATTCTAAGCTCTGCGTTTCTATCCTTCCGATCTTGGCTTTGTGGGTCCGGTGGATCTTTTGTGCCAGAACAATCTAAATCTTGATTTTCTTTATCCAAAATGTTATTACCTGTGCTATGAGTTTCACTGTTCGATGTAATATTGGATTGTGTTTCTACTTCGCATTCGACTGTTTCTATGACATCGTTAGTTGTAACTTTATCAACATAATGACTTGTGCTATTATCATTTTCATCAATTATTTTGGCTTTGTCATCAATTTTATCAACTTCATTCCCCTTTTCACTATCTATCACATTATTAATATTATTATCTAGGTCTTTTTTAAGTTTATTGTCGAATATATGAGCATTATCAATTGGATGATTGTCTATTTTCTCAAATTCTGTTCTGACAGCAACACGCCCGTTGTCATCTCCATTACTCTTGTCATTAATATCAACAATATAATCGAGATCTTTCAAATTAGCTTCGTATGTATTGACTCTGTCTTCGATCTTATTGCTTAGTGTTACGAAATCACATTTATCCAATTCATCAAGTAATTGACAAGTCTTTGATTGTATTGCATTATTTATAGTCGTAGTTTCCGAATCAGCGCTTTTGTGATTTTCACAGTGATCGTCAAAACTCTCCGGTGCAATTGCTTCATCGTTAGGATCGATTTCATTGTCTTTTTCTATTTTTATATTATTATCAAAAGAGTTAGAATTATTCTTAGATATGGCATCAGTACAGTCTTTATCGCTATAATTATTATTGTTGGCCTTTCTATCGTAATATTCATTTCCTAACTCTATGGTAAAATTAGATATACTATCTACACATTCTTTACTTTTCATGTCAATTTCATTATTCACGGTCTCATTCACACAATTTGTTCCGGTTAATACCTCTGAATCAGATTGAATCTCACTGAGCGTTTCGGCAACTTCAATAATATTGCCGTTACTTTCAGTAGGTCCTTTCTTTCTTCGATTATTATCTTTATTGTCATTATTAGCTTTAGAAATCTGATCGGGAGTTTGAAATTGTTCTAGAATTTCAGCGAATCTTAACACTTTCGGTGCCGAAAATAAAGTAATCTTCTCCCAATCTTGATATTTTGACAGAACTAAGTCTGCATAGCAACGAATTTTGATAAAGACCGAGGTGCACAGGCAAAGTAAAAGGAAATGCCTTTCGTAGGGTACTTTGATTTTTAACTTTTCTAATTTCACAAGCAAACAGAAAGCAGCCTTGTCTGCGGCGTACGGTCCTGAAAAAATATAACATAATATCACGCCTGTTATGCGAAGGCATAGCCAGAGCAGTGTAGTGCTCCCGATTTCACCAGTTTTGTATACATTCCATGGAATAGAAGCTAAAACTGTATACGGGGCACAAATTCAGACTCTGTACTACTGCTGGTAATTTAAGGTAGAAAAACCCAATAATACTTTGCCCGAACTGGGGATTAAACCTAGGATCCCTTGTTCTTCCAACTACTAGACCAATGGGGCAGTTATTGGAAAAATATAAATTTTTATCCAATGCATGTTGCCAATATCTGATCAGCCAAACCACATGATTATACCTAAGGAGAGATTTCACTGTGATAGTCGTTTATTTCTATCTAAAAGACATGGCCTTACCTCTTATAAAATATGACAATATTGTATAAGAGGTTTAGTACATTAGTACATTGTCCGTTTATTATTTTCAAAAAATAATTTTCTGACCAAATATATACATATAATAATATATGTATATAAAAAAATATTTATCAAACAAGCCAGATACTGGCTGATGGGGGGATGAGAAGTCACCGAAGTCGGTGAGCATGTATGAAGAGAGTGATGAATATAGAAGCGCGGCAGGTTTGTAAGAATAGAGATATTTGGCACTTGGTGCTCTCTGCCTACCCTGTGAGGTACCTGGAGTGAAGATATCTATGCATATATGTAATTTTATGACACATTGCAGTGAGATTATCTGTAAATGGCCCATAATTTGAGCATTACAGCAGAGACAACAGCACTGCCAAATAAGCAATCGTGACTAATAAACAAAATGTGTTTTAACATTACATTTCACTACTTAGAAGACCCACCTATGACCCATTTACTGTACCAATGCTTTACTTACAGGTTGGCTGACTATGCCGGCCTTAAACAGTCATTGTAGATAATTTTCAACTTAACTCTCCTGTTTTCCTTCGTGTCTACATCCAAACATATTTAAACTATAGTTAACGAGTTTAATATTAAATAGATGAAAGTTCTTACCCAATTGATCCAAAACATATAAAAACTGTTTGAACATGAGCTTGGGTTCTATTGTAGGATCTGGTATATTCCGAAACTCCTCATACAGCTCGTCTCCGTAGATCTCTGAAGGGTCATATCTGTCGACAGATTTTGAAATTAGACAAAAATATAGGTATCCGAGGAAGTTGGGCTAGGTAATCGTAGAACTGACTGACTCCCAAATTAGGAGTTGTTTTTCCACATGGAATAAAACTGAACAAAACACTCCAGTGCACTCATATAGTTCACTAAACACCAGCTTAGTCCACTTTGATTTAAGCATCAATAATCCTTCAGTCACTGACAGGCTCAAATATTTATCCTAAACATATGCATATTAAAGTACTACTTGGTGCTTCTGAGAACAATATACAGTTCAATGGTGCTTCTGAGAACAGTATATACTTAAATGGTGCTTCTGAGAACAGTGTATAGTTCAATGGTGCTTCTGGAAACAGTATACACTTCAATGGTGCTTCTGAGAACAGCATATAGTTCAATGTTTCGAAAATCTAATTGAATGCTCCACAGTTGGGCACATAGCATAGAAAAAATATCTCCACCTGAGAATTACCCTGTACTCTGTGACATGGGCCAGTTATAGGAGTGAAGAGTCATGGGTGGTGGGCAATGCAACGCTGACTCTTAGAGCAACATTTATATCCATGAAGTACAGTGCCAACCTGCCTTTCAACACATAACCCATTTGACTATATGTAAGGCTTAAAAACAACTCAACTCACCTATGCTCATCCATGAAAGCATTGGCGCGAGCCATCTCCTCCCTCATGTAGTTCTCCAGATCTACATACGCCTCCGGCATGGTATCCAACGGTGCTTTAGAACTGTACTCGACCAAGATCTCCTTCGGTCTGGCAACAGTATTCACCAACCTGGAATGAAAATGGTAAAAAAATGAGCTACTATATAAGAATAGAGAACAAGTTCCTAGCATCCCTATACCACAAAGACAATGACGGTCTCCATAGGTAGAGTTCTATCATCTGTCCCAGGTGTATGTTGTGAACTTGCCTGTAAGTGTGTCTATAGCTCACATGGTCTAGGGTGTCTTAATACAGAACAGAGCAAGAGAAGCCTATTGATGTTTCCACAACTCATAGTGAAAGTTCTTCTGACCATGGCCTCCCATAAACTGTATAATAATATGTTTATTGTAGATACATACTATTAGAAACAATAGACTACAATTAAAAACCAACCTCACCACTTACCTTTTTCCGCCATCGATATCTTCTGCTAGATCCATTTTGCAGCACAGAGCCCGCTCCAATTCTTCAATCTTCCACTCTAATTTCTTATACATTTCGAAATCGTCCACATTCTCTTGCACGCCCACAAGCAAATCCTCACTCTTAACGCGTGTCATGTATTTTGCTAATTTTTTCGTGTCTTTCGACCCATCAGTGGCATTTTCTAATGTTTCAATACTCTTTTCCCCATCTTTAACCTGTTTACAACCGCTTTTCGTTTTTTTTGTGTCTTTTGTCTCAGCAACAACTTTTGATGTATTATCTTTGCTCTCATCAGTAGAAGATTTTGTTACACTTTCCACTTTTATGTCTTCGCTAGAAGGTTTTGCGTCCGCATTCGTTTTCCGTTCAGTTGTTTCTTTGCATTCAGTTGCCTTCACAGAATCAACATTCACATCTTTGTCATTCATACCTCTTGAATCTACACAATTTTCCTTTCCATCGACTCCCTCAGCTTGCTTACCATTTTTATGTGTGACTTCATCAGCTCCATTTTTCATATCACAAAATTCATTTATTCTATCATCAGCAGCCTTAGGTATATCAATATTGCACTTCATTTTACGTTTCTCATCACTTTCACTTATATCTATCGCAATTTCGTCTCTGTTCTCATCTTTATGTATAACATCACCATCTGCTTGTCCGTCTTTTACACTATCACCCGTATCATTAATACTAGTAGCTGTCTTTTCTGTATTGTCTTGTAAATCATTCCTTGTTACATTGTCATCAGCATCTGGCTCGGAATCTTTAGAGGAAGTAAAGAGAGGATAGGTTAAAGCTAAGATTCTTGGTTGTTCTGATTCTTTACATCGTTTGTAACATGTCATTATCTGTGAATGAAAAATTTAAAAAAATATGTCAATTCCAAAGGCGAATTATATTTAAAATAACATATTTTTATAGTCTTACAAAGCATGAACAAATCATTTTCTGCGACGTGAAGAAAAACATGGTAAATAAACACACTTTTAATCACACACCATAACTGTATCTAAGATATGTTGAGTATCCCAACCCGCACAGGGCCTTCCCATATTTGCAAGCATTGAGGCTACATGATATATACACAGGTCAAATGTAAGTCCATCATGTCAGTCAAAGTAGTCTGTGACAAACAATAATAGTAGAAGTGATCAATTAATAAGCCTAATCATTTGATACTGTTTTCAAATAAAAATTAATAATATATATAAGTACCTACATATTGCAAGTTGTGATCTTCGAATATTAAATGACAACTGTCGATAATTAGTACATTGACCTGCGGTATCGTCAGGACCGCCTCCTGAAGGATCTGTTTGAACACCTGCGATGTACAAACAAGGACCTGGAATGCAATAACAATAATAATACCTTGTGACATCTCAATACCTGGTAATTCTAATCACAAAGTAAACTGCAAGAGATGTGTATGTATGAATGTTATCATAATCAGACACACAATTACTACAATTACAATACATATACATATATATATATATATTTACAGGCACATAAATATTTACTTATAGAGATTCTTTTTTTTTACACCCAAACAAAAAACAAATGCATGAGTTCATTACACAAATAATTATCTTGGGTGGGTATCAAACCCACGACCACCGGCTCAGCAGTCAGATTCACTGACTATGGAACCAATGGTCCATCAAAGCAATGTATATTATACAGAACAATGCCATTTATAAAATCAAAACACAATTATAACACAATGAAAATGCTAGGTTTTTACTGAGTTCTGATATTTCACATTTGATGCTGTGACATGATTGGAAATTTGAAACAGTAGGTCCACCTAACTAATGCCGTCATAGTTATCTGTTGGAAGTGTAGCACTAAATTGCAATTTTACTTACATTTCTGTGCAACAGAGAACACTTTGTTAAAACTAGGTAATAATTTTCAAACTTCATATGAGACTCTACTCTAAAAGGCTATTGAAAACATCTTGTGGATAGTGTGCTCCAGGCCTCCCGTTGGAGAGATGTGAGAGCTGCATTTGAGATCTATGCCTATCACCCAGATGTAAATCGGTTGCCATCAACATACATTAACACCTATCATTACATTTCAAACAGACATCTTACTGTCATATGCTAAAAGTTATACCCTTGTCCTAAATTCAATTTACAAAATATTTTACCAATACAAAAATAAATAAATATACACACAAGGTACTTACTTGTTTTTCCTCCATCTCCTGACACCAATCATCCACATCAGCATATTCCAATGCTTTGACAGCTATCAAATCAGTTAGAATGTGCAGATCATATGTGACACATGCCACCCTGGATGCTCTGGTAACATATATTGATCGCTGGTATCCTTTGGACAGAAGACTGGAAAATATGCATATATTTATTTATTTATTTGGTCAATTAGAACAGATTACTCCAATTACACTAATGAACAAGAATTTACAATACAGATAAATTAAATAAAAATAATAGTATAAATTACAATATAATACAAAAAAAAAGTCAAGTTAAGTCAAAGTAAATGTCCATAAAAATCAGTACGGTCACAGAGAGATGTCAGTTTAAAATATCATTCATACATCACACATGCATTCCACAGTATTGCAAACACTCCGATAGGATCGACTTCCATTCATCCGCAAACAAGTCAATGTGAGGCATGGCGTCGAGGAGAGCATTGAGCGCGATAAAAGAGTGTGCATATATACAATGCATAGATAATATATATATATATATATATATATAAACCTAACAGCACACCTGTAATTTCTGAAGGGTAGGCAGAAGAGTGTAGTACACTCCCACATTTCACCACTTATGTTTATGTTCCACTATGGAATAGGGTGAGTCTATTGCCATACACCTTAATGTGTAACATAGTTGTATATATATATATGTATATATATATATATATATATATATAAAGTTATTATTAGACTTCTAGTATTGATATAGAGTGCAAACCCAGCAATGAGATATAGAATTTACAGAGCATACCCTCGGATCTTATAAGCATCCTCATGCAACAGTCTTGTGGCGACAAAAGATGAATATTCCACAGCAAGTGTGTTCTTCTCAGCTGCCACAGCCGCCAGCCTGGTGCCACCTTCAGCTGCTGTGAACCTCGAGCAACAGGCCTCCATATTCTGATAATCAATTCAGAAACATTACCATCATAGACTAAACTTCACAATAAATAAACGGCAAGAGAATGACTTGGGTAAGGAGCGGTGGTTTAGGATGTTATTATTTATCATATCCTAATATATATTTGAATATAATATATATATGTAATAATATTAATTTTTTTGGAAATTAGATAATTAGGTGCCCACCCCAACTTTTCATCATAACTTGGGTTGACTGATGGCAAAATGCCAATTGGCATTATGTCTTCCCTTTGTTAACAAGAACAAAGAATAAATAAATATTGTGAGGAAGTAGTCATAGATAGATTGTTAACTTTTTTGTAATCTCAGGGGCATAAACTCATCAGATTCAGATTGTTTTCAAGTAAGCTGTTGCAAAACCTTAGTCAGGATGCATATATCATATGTTACAACATTAGATCAGATCATGAGTACCTGTAATGCAGAAGCATATATGATCATTAAACAAAAAACTTAACTTAACACCTGTAATCCCCAAAGAGGTAGGCAGACAAGTGTAGTACACTCCCACATTTCACCAGTTGTGTTTATGTCCCACTAGAAGAATAGACTGTGAGCCTATTGCCAGACACTGGACACAAACGCAGACTCAAGCCACTACTAGAAATTTCTACTAGAAAATCTATGTTAAAAAATCCAATAGTACCCGGCCCGGGATTTGACAACTTAGACATGATTAGACAACTCCGATGAAAGTGGACGAGGTACAAGAAGATTGTTAAGAATGCAATTGAAAACTCTTAATCTTTGTTTACCACTATGAGAAACAGGTGTGACAATATATGTATATATTTCTTTACCTATTTGATATGGTTGAAAACAATTATGGCAATTAAAGGACAACACAATCAGTTCTTGCTTGCAGAACTTCGAACACTGAAACAATATCTGCCTCCATTCATAGACAAACAAATAACACTCAGGATTAGCTTCCAGGACAGTGTTGAGTGCTGAGAGAACGCAGGGAATAGGCAAATGAGCCCTTGGGACAGTAGGCCTAAACCAAACTGAAAACATTTATGTATGTATAATACTGGTGCACCCACAGTGTAAGCATATTGTTACATATGAATTGAAGCTGATCAATCTAGACTGTTATAGCTAACTATGAAGTTGATTTGAAATTTTGTATGTTTGTGTGTATTTGAAGTACCCAAAACTAACCTCTCACACAGCTAACTAGCTAATAACAGTATTGTTACCTTGTTTTTACTTGTTGAACATTAATATATCACATTAAAAGAAAATAAAATGTGACCAGTAACAATATCACTCTCAACCTACTCCAGGGGTGGTGTTGTGATGGCAATGAGGGCATGTATATCCCAATGATTCGGCTATTGGAGGATCTGTATCCAAGGTGTTGGCACCAAGTGGCACCTCACCTCACTGGCAATTCCACGGTTTGTACGTATAGCTATCTCGTTTCTGGTTTATATTCTAAATGGATTCCAGAGAGAGTGCGTGAAAAATGTAGTTCAATTCGCATTGGCTAGTTACTCATGTGTTGTAAGCATTTTTACTGGTACTACCAATTCCTACTTACTGCAAATATTTTCTTCCTTTCGATATGTGAATTAACTGTAACACAACGACAGCCAAGAAACATCACTCCGTTACACACACTTTAGGAAGGAATTATAAAACGATCATATTTACATTTTAACAATACAATGGAATTAAGGATGAATGTAAATAGTTTTAAAGAAAATCACTGTAAACATACAAAAAACAAATAATATTTGTGCGCTGTTATAATATAATTTTAAGTAAATATAGAATATTTTTAAGTTTTCCAGTAAATACGGCTAGGAAAGCAAGCCCTACGGTTTGCAGTTCGATGACATTTGCGTTCCGTTCAGGTATTTCCACATTAACGATAGAACCTTAAAATATGTCTTTGTAATACATTAAATAACTAAAATTCATTTTCATTATTATTTGATAGAACATGGATGTGTCCGGTTTTTAAAAGCAGTGATAGCCTAGTGGTATGAAATTCAGCCTCTCACTCCGGGAGGCCGGATTCAAATCCTGG
>DWEH01000114.1:0-14565 GCA_018245815.1 Apyrrothrix aesculapus | reverse complement strand
CTACCTTGCATTTAGTATTGTCACTACACGATTAAATGGTTCATTTAACATGATGTTTTATTTCATTTGTACAAACTGAAATGGACTAACTATTTTCAGGTTAATATAGGTGATTATTTATTGCGTGGACACTGCAGATCGCATGAGTAATTTTGAGTAACGTCGGGGACGGTTGGCACTTGGCTGGTTGGTTGACCGCTTGTTCCAAATTGTTATCGTTAAATCTCGTCGGAAACCAAGTAAATTATAAATATCTGACAAGCGAGTCGGCCAGTACCGTATCTACCCTAATTAGCACTGAAGCAATGTGGTAGAGTATGATGCTCCAGACTTCACGTAGTTGTTGGGTCGGTACTCAAGTGGGAACTAAGTTTGCTATTATAAGATAGTTACGACTAATCAGAGTCCGTTTGGCACCAGGATTACTGTTCATTCATCCCTGCGCCCACTAACAGTTTGTTTTACTACAATTTAGCCTCCTCTAAATATTACAACTCATAATAATTCTTTTGTTTCACTTGTCCATAAGCGAAAGTGACCACTTACCATCGGGGGGCCCGCCTCTGCCTACTTGTTAATTAGCCGTCAGGTTAATTTTATAAAAACAAAATCGCTAGTTCCAACTTCAATAATTGTGAGCTTGCAGTCTCTGCACAAGAATAATACTCATTACTTTTTATCCCACACTTTACAACGTTGCGAATACTATAACCACTTCAAATTAAATAAAATTCCAGTTTCTGCACGAGCACAGAAAAATAAAACTGATTATCATCGGACTGCCCCAAATTCTAAATAGTATCTGAAAAACTATTATTTTCATGAGTTTAATGAGCAAAATTTTAACGTCCTATAATTATATTTAAGACTATATCGTTTTTCTAAAATCAACAATCGTACAGCAAACAATGCTTTTTACTTTAGTTTAAACTAGGTATTAATTTTATTGCAAACATTTGTTTCGGTACTAACAAGTTCAATATCCTTAATACAAATACCTTTAAATAGAGCAGCGTCGAGGAAATGTATTTATATATGTCCCGTTTTTTTTTTAAACGTAAAAACGTAAAACGTAAACGGAACTGTAAGTAGATCGTGTTCGTGACCACAATGTGTTATAATGTAATTGGAACCGATGTTTAAGTACCTACAACAAACACCCCAATAGTATTTCCAGTGTATCTGTTTACGAAATTCTTGGCTGTGATGTCAATGAGTTTTGGCAAATCTGTTTCGAAATTACTAGAACACTGAATCATCAAAGTTAATGGAACCACTGAACACGTAAAAGTTAATACAGAGAAATCGAAAATGTGTGGAGCGGGTACCATGAATTTTCAGAAATTTAGTTACACAGGCCAGCTTCTATGAGCAATAAGTTTAGCTTGTCAGTGTACATGACACATCTCCAAGGTAACAGTCACCTTATATAATTTTACTGTTACCTTTCTATTCCAGGTAGTAGCCTAAATAAAGCTCATGATGTTATTTACATACACAATAATTTATTGTTTCTTACAATTTAGTGAAGCTAAAATACATCTTGTCGATTGATTACAATTTAAAAGCTTTTTAAGTTTTCTAATCTCTCCCTGTGTTAAATCAAATGAATAAAAGCTTCTTTCTGCAGTCACCAGTAACACACCATGTTTTGCCACTCGGGCTTCGACACATAAATGATCATGTTTGTATGATAAATGTAACACTAAGGAAAAAAGGATTGGTCAATGTGGATAGGATTTTGCGGAAATCACAACGCAGGTATCCTTACAACCACAATATATATTAGATAAAATTATAATATAAAGATCGCCATATTGAAAAAAAGTCTAGATTAATCGTAACTTATTATCTTATGAGATACACTGTAATTTATACTGAAACTTGTAAACTATTGGAGCGTTTTTCATAAAAGCAAAATATTGTGGATGAAAGAAAACTGACCCCTTCAATCTATGTCAGCCTGTTCTGTAGCACGCTACATTCACCAACTTAAAAAGAAGTTGTTTTACTAGTAAAAAAAATTAACACTCACTCAACTCCATCAACAAGCTCATTTCGTAATACATTTACTTACATTACCCAGCATGTTCTCAACACATGAGCTTTACTTGCATTTCATCAACCAAATTATATGTGAACAAATGTGATAAATAAGGAACGCTCCATTTCCTAAACATATGGCTATTGTACAGTTTCACAATGCAATTTAGATCTAGTTAAAGTACAAATTCTTTAGGAATTACATAAATTCAAATGATGTAAATTTAACTAATGTTTAAACTAAATTGAGTGTATGCAATATGACATCTACCAACACATCAATGTTAACAGAAAACAATTTTTCCCTTATAGAAAATGTTTCTTATACATTACATAAACAGAAAGTATTGGCAAAATGTATACAATTACTTGGATGCAACAATCGCAGTTAAAATTACAAATGATCAATATTAGGCAGATTCTAAAGTGACCATGAGAATATTTTACACAGATTTCAATAAATTTTAATTGCTGAAGAGGATTTGGAGTACAGGGACCAGGAGCGGGAACAGAGGGAGGAGCCCAGGCTGTGGCGATGTGTGTGTATATGTTTTGCTGTGTCACAATTGACTCATCACATGGCATACTTCCTTGTCCACTCTCGGGCTAGTTCATTGTACTTTTCTCTGTCCGTTTTATAGATCCTAGCAATTTCTGGCACCAAGGGATCATCTGGGTTTGGATCGCATAACAGTGAGCAGATTGAAAGCAACACTGCAATAAAAAGAAAATTATGCATAAACCACCATCGAAAACAAAACTTACATAAATGTAATAATATATTTAAAATAAACAACACTCTCAACTTACCTTTAGATATAGTCAGTGCAGGAGACCACTGTGCACGCAGGATATCAAGACAGATTGAACCATTGCTGTTTATATTAGGGTGGTAGATACGCGTTGTGAATGCAACTTTTGGTGGTTTAAATGGATAATCTGTAGGGAAATGTATAGTCAAGAAGAATACACCACCTTGGTAGGGACTGTCGACCTGAAATTTATTGAACGAAACATTTAATTTATTGTTCTTCTGTTACTATTACAGTTTTCTAGAATTATGTATATCTTGAGTGTATAAAAATTATTCACATTAATTTTTTTGGAAAATCAAAAAGATACGGAATAAATTAAACAGACTAAAGGAATTACTTACTGGACCCATTATTGTGGCTTGCCAGTGAAAGACTGCAAGATAAAAAAAATCATATTTTTAAACATAAATAATTACAACACTACTTTCAAATAATGTGCAAATCAAAACAGAGACAAAGAAAAGTCTATGTAAACTATCCTGTTTTATTTTACAAATTATTATTCTACTAACAATGACAATAATATAACTGTAGTGACAATATATTCGTAAAATATCAATAACTGTTATTCATAACTCTTGATTTCCCCACTTTATCAAAATATTTATATGAATCATATGATTTTACTAAAATAACCAATTAAGCTTTGTCTTCAGTAACCCTGTATACATTCACTTGTAATATCATCCAAAACACAAAATCATAGATATGAAAAAGGTTAGATCAAGTATAAAATGCGTTATTTATTATAATACGATCGAATGAGTCACAGCAGTGCAGCAGATGAGTACTTACGATCTTCTCCATGTGGACCTGCCGAACATTGTGCTGGAGGGTCTCTGCCCAGGTCTTGTAATTCCTGCACATTTAGACAAAACCATCTATGTACAAGAATACAGGAAATACAATACCAAGATAAGTTAAACACGTCAAACACATCATCACTAACAAAAACGCACGGGCGTCAACGTAATTCTGCTACGTTTACCACCTAAGCAGAAAATATTACAATTATCATTCCACCAAAACCTCAATCCTGCGAATAGGACCTTTTTACGTCATGGATAATGACAAGAAAACCTCAAAATTGGCACATAATTCCGACATTTTATGTACGCCGTGTGCATAAAATTGTCAACTACATGGACCAGTAAAACACCGTTATACATAGTGTATAAACCCTATTAATCGTAATACAATTATTCTTAAATACAATCACACGTAAAGAATTATCCAGAAGAAATTTCGATAATGGGTATTCACAATGACGAAACATTCACTACGAAGTCTGTTACAAATTTTACAACAATTCATTATAGAAACTATTGAATCTATAAAATAAAAATCTGAAATGAAATACGTACCCTATTAATTCGTTTTAACGCCATTTGATTACAATATGATGAATTAACTGGCTTTCAACTAGACAACGAAACTGTGAGCCAAGGACCTTTGATTAGAGATTGCAAGATGGCTCCCGTCTAAACGCAAAAGTACCACATAAGTCGTTTTATGCAGTAATATTGAAATAATAACTATTAAATCAAAACTTCATAGATTATAATATAAAATAATAGTAACGAATATTAAGAAACAATAAGGATTGCAGCAGAGCTCAGGTTTTAACAAAATTAACACTCGCGACGAATGGAGAACAGCAAACAGGAAAATCGACCATTTACAAAGAGCGTTCAAGATAACTTTTCTTTTTTTAGGATAACTAACTTATCAAATAAATGTTTTTATCGCATTTTCAAAAAGAAATGTTAAACATATTTTGTTTTATATTATTTATTACCAGTAATGAGTATGATTATGATTTTATTATGTAAAAATAAACTTTCTTCTCACATAACAATTAAATCTTAAATTACATTCAAAATAACTTGAATAAATCGGTCAATACATGGCAAGACCACAATTGAATTAATGCTGATTTACGCACAACCACATATTATAATACGAATTATTCTGCATATTAATAATATAATACAAACACAGGGTAACCTACCCGAAGTATACGTGTACCGTGGCTATTTAATTCATTGCTAAAATAAGAATATGCGCCTAAACGCGAACAATGGTACCTTTATCAAATATAAAATCTGTGCTGTTTCGATTTAACGGCACACAGATTACATTTCTTGTGCTCTGTTTCATCACATGCACACAAATCAGCACACAAACACACACACAACCATACAAGCACGTACATACACACATTAATCACTACACGGGTGCCGACGTTAAGCTAATGAGTTTCCGGTAGCTCAGGTTGTATTACTGTGTTTAAGTGGAGTTGGCAACGCGGATTAAACGGGACGTTTATTCCAGTCGTTGCTGACACATGTCTCCCGGGGCACTAAGAGCACTTTGAACAAATTGGGCGTGTTCACGGTGTCGTCGTTCCACGCATTTATTTGCGCCCGCTCGCCATCTCTGCTGAACAACTTGCTAGCAGGGCGGGGCGCTACCAAGCGCAGGGCACCTAACCTCTCGCGTTCTAATTCGGGCTCTAGCCGTCGCTCAATGCAGGTAAGAATAATCTACGTATTTCAGACATGACAACCACACTGCGACGTTTTCTTGCGACGAATGTTTTCAATGGAGACATAGAGATAGAATACAAGAAGAGTAACGATTAGAAAAGAAAAGAAAAGAAAAACATATTTACTACACCGCTTTATAATTATAACCCGCATCTATAATACCATGAAATAATAACCAGGCACCAAAAGCAGTAATGGTACGTAACACAGGTATGTTTATAGCAGTTAACGAGTTCAAGGCTTTATTTATCGGAAAATACTGTACAGCGCATAAATCATCCATTATCAAGAAAAATTTAATTATACTCGCAAAACATGGCCGTTCGGCTGACCTTAATCAGACTAAATAGATTTCATTGCCTGCAAAATGGCCCAACATTTTGCAGGCCAAATATATAACAAGTGCTGTGTTATAATAGAAACAGACATTTTATTGAAAATATTAAAACCCTTCTACTACTCTAGCCGGTTAACAATTTTGGAAAAAAGAAACTTAACAAAGCTATTTTCAAGTGTCTTTAACACCTGCCAAATTGTCGAGAAAAGTTTTTACCAAAACTGATTTCCTATTATAATAATTGAGAAATACCATCAATTACACGATTTATGCGCGAAGCTAAATCACAGTCAAAACGCTCATCGAGCCTCGGGGCCACTCAGCTTCGGAAATGCCGAAGTGGCGTGTCCTCTAATATTAGAAGAATATACGTCGTCACGAGAAGTGGCTATTAGTCTGTTACTTGTTTTTTTCCCTTAGAGTCCCATCTTTATATACAGCCCCTTTTTTAACAAATTATAACAGGGATCGTTACAAGCAGACTGGAAAATCGTTCAAGAGGGGCTTACATTTTTAGTGAAATAAAGAAAAAATCCTACGTAAATTTTTTTAAGGATAACGTGACTTGTAGTTTTCGCATCTACTATTTATTTTCTTCATTAACGCATAATTAGAGGCAAATGATTTACGCTGATTTCATTTAGTACCGTTAAGCCTTTAAGTGCTGTCCACAGAATTTTGACCATCATTATGATTTAATGAATCAATGTAGGCATTATTTACTGATTTACGATATCAGTTCGATATCAGAATTAATCTAGTTTGACATAAGAAAATATTTCAAAATTATTTTTTTAATCACTTAATTACTATAATGACGTTGCCAGCTCGGCATTTTTTAATTAACTATGGCCGCCATTATTAAAATCTAAGCAAATTAACATTTTTTAATATTGAAATTTTATCTCAAACATAGTTGTAAGATCGTAGAATTTGGAATATAATCAGAATAAAAGTACATAAGTAATTTTTATAAAACGTAACATCACGCGAGTGATCCCTGAAGAGATACGCAGAAGGGTGTAGACGTAGACTGTAGTAAATTCCCACGTTTCACCAGTTACGTTTTACGTCCCACCAGGTAATAGAGAGTGAGCCTATTACCATACACCGAGTACAAATCTAGGCTCCAAGCCACAACTAGAAAGTTTAACTACAAATTCTAAGATAGAAAAATCCAATACTACCCTACCCGGAATTTGAACCCAGGACCCCTCGATCAGCAGTCGCGCTTGCAACCACTCGACCAGCGAGGCAATTTTTATAAAGTTATCTAAATCATTAATTGATTAAGTCCGAAATGTACCAATTGTATTATGGTTTGACATACATTTTAGTGTATAAACATATTAAATGAATAATTACTTTGTTCTTTCATAAGAAATTTCGAACGAAACGCATTCCTTAATTTATTCCTGCTTATGGAGGTTCGTGCATGAACATAATTCCATGAGCACGCTACGGAATTAATACGATTTGGGTCGAATCGAGTTCAAACATTGTTATTGTATGCTTGTACGAGGAGAATGTAGTTAATTCCGGTACGTGATCACAATTTCGGCTTAACCAGATGTCTCGTGAGGAAGGCGAGGCCGCCGTAAGAGTCTCGCTCCCCGAAGGCACGACCGCTACTGTCGGTGTTCGCGAAGGCATGTCGGTGGAAGAATTCCTTGCGGCTGCTTGCGCACGTCGCTCGCTCAATGCTCTGGAGCACTTCGTGCGAGTCAAGAAGCGGCGAGACATGGAAGATCACAACTACTTTGTCCCGCATCGTAGTGATCTCATTGAAACTTACGTAAGTTTTTGTGAAAGTAAATACATTAATACTATTTGCACATCCTTAGTAGAACGTGATCGCAATAGTCCTGATAATCTAGAACAGAAATCGTAATTATAATTTTTTTTACCACATGCAATTTGATTTTCTATATTTAAATAAAAATGTTGTCGCTATAAAACTGGGCATCATCCTCTACAACAAATTTCAAGAAATGTATGCCTACAACGGCTGTACACGGTTAAAAAGACATTCAAATTACGTGGTTGTTTTAAAAGACAAGCCTGTAATTTATTTAATGGTCCCCCTTGCCACCCGGCGTAGCCCCAGTGGAGTGATTTGTTTTGTAAATCCTCTGAATTGAATTGCTTATTTTACAAAGTCCTACGCTGCACGGTATATAAGTATACGGATAGTTATAAATGCAACATCCATTATAATATCACTGTAATAATTAATTAATCCTAACTTAATTATAGCTAGGAATATTTTTATAGAACCATTTAGGCAAACAATTTCAATGGATATACGTCTAATTGAGTCGTTTCATGAAAAAAAAGCGACATGTGACCGGATATTGCGTGAGTAGGGTCTGACAGACCGGGCACTGATTTTGTTAGCCTTAAAGAAACCTTATCAATCAGTCAGCATAATTCTTCTTTGAACAAGACTTTGTAACCCGCATGAATGATTTGGAAGCATTTTTCTCATTGCGGAAATTGAATTAAATTTTCTAGAATTACATTATTACGGTTTAAATTATATAATTAAAGGGATGCATGATTGCTAGGGCGGTCTTTTAAAGCAAGGTGACACTGTTAAATAGCGTAAAGTAGTATCAACTCAGTTAAACAGTGACTTGCATACTAAAAAGTTTTTAGTTACGTGCATTTGATAATCATTCCACAGTAGAAATGTCCACTCATGCTATTTCTATGTTTAGTTACACACTCACGAGGTGGTGGAAGTTTGTGCGAAGATCCTGTACCAAGTGGAGTTGCAACGAAACACTCTGGAGCAGATGTGGGGATTCAGTGTAGAGGCCGAACTCATCGAGAACGCGGAGAGGCAGGATGAATTGTGCTGCTACGTCAGCAGGGTTGAAGATAAGAGTGTTGCTATGCAAAATGGTAATAAACAATACATTAATTGATTTGTGCTGAACACGCAGAGAAATAATTGAAGAGTAGCGCTTGTTGTATTTAATTACGAGGTTTTATTCTAAGTTCTATGTGATTAACACTTGTGTACGAGTGCCGTAGTGTGTTTTAATTATCATTTGTTATTGTGTTCGAGAAAGGTCGAAATCTTAGTTGCAATTTATTGTTTTTTTGCGCCAGGTATAATCAAAGGCGACGAGATAATGGTGATCAACGGAGCGATCGTATCTGACCTAGATATGATGTACTTGGAGAGCGTATTGCAAGAGGAGCTGTCTCTAGTCATGATGATGAGGTGGGTTTTAGCTATTTCTTTTCTCATTACCATTTTAATGCATTTTCGCTGGTCGTCAAGCGAGCTAACCACTGTTCTTTAATCAGCGGGCTTTGTGAGACGCATTCGTTAGCATCGATTCGCATAATTTGCTGCACCAGTAGCGAATTCGTTCTGAATTGGCCATTAAAAAACAATCAGATTTCGAAAATTGACCTCGTTCCCGGAAAATTGTTTTAATACAGTTCAAATAAAGAAAAATCAGAGCAATTTTCTTCACCGTGTCTGATTCGAATAATAACTCGGAATCATGAATAAAGCTTTAAATTTGTTTAAATATTCAATTGTATTCGATAAAAATCAATATAGACTACTTCGTGTGTTAATTGGATGTAATCGGGAATTAAAAAGATTTAGGTGAATTATTTAAATGTTTATTTTTATTTTACAGTTTCACTAAAATACTATTTTATAAACGACTTATGTAACAATTTACGGACATTTTAATACATTTTATGGTTAACATGTATGTATATTGCATAACATCATGCGCTATTCCATGAAAGGGTAGGAAGAGGAGTGCAGCACTCCTACGTTTCACCTTTCATTCGTCTCATGAAATAGAGGATGAGTCTATTGCCATACACCAGGCATACATTTAATAGGATTAATTCAGCATAATTTGACTAAATTACTTGTAAGAAAAAAGGAGCATCTATCTAACAACTGAATTTAAAATTCGAAACGTAAGATTGCAATAAGTTGGCCCGGTTCCGATCCAGAACAGGCGGCATGCGGCCGTTCGTTCCGGACGGAACAAATCGGAAGGCAAGCGCGTCGCAGGCAGCGGGGCCTTCATCGGCATTTCCCGCCCTCATACACCTGACCTTTCGACCGCGACAAGTTTACTGAAGCGCTAGCTTCGACCTACATACACCCTCGCCCCATAGCCCTCGGCCGCCTAGCGCCTCTCTCGCCACACCGGCCATTGTAAGCGGCCGCAATCGAGCCTCTCCACCGCGCCACGCCACACCGCACGCCACCGCTGCGTGAATTAATGCCCTGCTAAATTCTCATCTTAAAATGAACGCCCGCGACACGTCATTGTTGTGAGTTTATTGTCTACGGATAGGAACGCCGCTCCATTCACTTGAACGCGACGCACTATCTCGTAGCCGCGGTAAGTTCGTGGACGACAGCACTTTCGTTTTTACCCTTTATGAATCCGCCACATTATCTTTTCTGAATAATCTTTCAAGCTCCATTACTACACTACCCACTGATCTTTCAATAAAATGTTAACCCCGTAATACGAAATATCAAGCCTATATCGCCCCAAAGGGCTAGGCAGAGGAGTGCAGTACAGTCCCATGTTTCATCACTTTACTTTATACATCCCATCATGGAATAAGTAGTGAGCCCATTGCCATACATCCCCATAATAAACCGAGCATTTCTTGTTTTATTATACATGCATAATACCTCTACAGAACGTAAAGCACTATTCCGTAACATTGTAGGGGTTTTGTCTCGATCTTGTCATTGAATATTGTATGAGACAAGCATAGACAATGCCCTGAGGCATCTCGTAAAAGCGTACTTTAATATTGAATTTTCGAACGTTCTCAATATCGAACCTCGATAGTTGTTTGTTCAACTATGCTTACACTTTGCTTTCTCACCATGAATAATCCTTTTTATGATCTATGTATCGAATTTTTATATCATTACTATAATTATTTAATTACAGTAACAAACATTTATTTGTTTTTGGTTATGAATAAGTTATTTGTGCAATATCGGGATCATGAGATGGAATCAAAAGATATTCATAATAGAAAGTGAGGGACAATATCGCTGCGTAAAAACTAAGAAGAGCTATCTGTGTGCCCCTATGACTGAATAAGCAGATCTTTTTATTAGCAATAAGGTACTTTGCGGAATACGAGGCGTGTAACCAACACAGATGAGATGTTATTTACATGATATTCATATTGGCTTTTTCCTCGTTCTATATGAAACTTAGATAAATTATTCTTGAATAAATACATATCTTTAGCTATTATCGTATATTACAATTTGCCCCATCATCAAGTTAAGTTGGGTCAATATTGAATAAATGGCCTAGTTCTGCCGTTAAGAAACAGGCAGTGGGCAGCGCTTGTATAATTGTGGTCCGGTTTAGGTCATGTGGTAGGCAGAGACATTGATATACAAGGTGTTCTATCTCTAGCAATCGTTTTGATTATTTTCCATTATTAGCGATAGGCTGATATTGTATTATGACGTTTCAGAGAAAAATGATTATTAAGATGCATTGAAGCTTAGATGCCTACTCAGCGTTGATTATATTCAGCTGTACACTAACAATGAACTTTTTATACGTTCAATGGAAAGGCCTTGTTATTCTCCGTGATTCATTTCAAAATACAAGTACTAGTATGCATAAAGTCGCTGCTGGCAGTTATTTCCTTATTTCAAAAAAAGTACATATGACGCCTCGTTATCGAAATGGAATACAATTAAATTTATTAAACTTGCATAATGAAATTAAAAGCATTAGCGACTTTAAATGACGTATAAAATAAATGTAGCATCAATCCGCCTTTCTACGTCATTTGTGAGGCACTGCGGGGTACATTGACCCTCGGCGTAATCGCGTGAGCACATCCGCGGGAACTCCGTACATCGCACCGGGACATGCAAATGCAACACAATACAGGTCATTGCGCGCCAAGCTCTCAGGGTGCTACTGCTATGATGCGCACGGATTTCGATGGTGAAATTATTATTTATGAATACATAGTTAAAACTTTCTCTACACGCTAAACAGAACCAGCATAACATCGCGTTATATCCTATAAGGGGTTACCCTACCATAGACGCACTTTGTATGTTACCTTTTTGTATATAATAATATTTCAGAGAACCTCGTAGCTGTTTTCAGATATTACTTAGCACGCTGCAATCCAATCGTCATGAACCTTTTATTATTCCATTTTTAGATACTGGTCTCGTCTGATATTGTGAATCTGTTAGGGTGAAGTCTATGCTTGCCAACTAGGGTTGGTAGACTTGCACACTTTATGAAATATTATGGAGGATTCCAAGACGAGCAGGTTTCCTCACCATGCCTTCCTTCACCGTTGCTAGCAAGTAATATTTAGTCTTAAAAAGGTACATAACTTTGTAAAATCATTTGTATATTACTAGGATACGAACTCCAGATGCACGGAGGCAGACTAAAATCCCTACAACTAAGGTATCATCACTATTACATGACGATTGATTGACCTCGTTGCGCTAATTCTAACCCGCCACAAAACGAATGGAAACAGAGATCAATCCTGAAAATCATATTGATGTTCATGGAACTTTCTAAATTATATACAGCTATATAGATACAAACATATACTTACGTACGTCCATAACGTCATGATTGTCTCACATGTAAACATTGAGTTATGCCTTTTGTCAAGCACGCATACCGTGGATGCGAATGTCTTAGAATTATTGACATAGTTATTATAATTTCGCCTGTCTTTGCTAATGGTGCTGACTCTGAATGTTATTATGCTCGTAGGTCGTCTCGCACTGAACCGCCGGAACTCAACGGCGTGATGCGCGCAGCCACAGACGACATTATCGACTCGCTGGTGTGCCCGCCGCCGCCCAGCGACCCGCCCGTCATCTCCGACGACATGATATCCGGCCTCATCGTGCCCGCGCCCGCTTGGAGTGAGTACCCATAAGCTTCTTGTATCTATATTTCATGTACTGACCGTTTGATAACCGGTTGTTTCTATATCTGAATAAACAAACATAATACACCACGTGTAAATTTCGACGTGGTGATATATTTCATGTACTGTTTGATAGCTTGTTCCTATATCCAAATAACTGTTTTAAAACTGATACACCGCTTGTAAATCTTGACCTAAATATACCGATAAAAAGGATTAAAACGGCTAACGACTAACGAAAGCTCCGTCTGGAAGCAAAATCCTATTTCCACAATTTTAAAATATTGAATCTTTTTACTTCACTTCAAAGCATTTGATTTGGTTTACTGAGCTGAGTTTTATTTCGTTCGTATCTCATTAGCAGTGTAAGAAGATGTAAAACTATTAATGGCAGTTTGATGTAATTATTATAAGACAGACCGAATGTGAAATCAATCATGCGTTTTGTTTTGATTATGTTCATGAGGCCGGGAATTAGTCCCAACACATGAGATTTCACATACAATATGCGTATGAATAATCTGTGTATTGTAAGCGATTTTATATAACAGAAGTTTCTTTTGATAGCTATAGAATAATTTATACGTTACAAGCTATATAATCGAAGCTGTGTACATCACACAACGCATGGCCTCCGCCCTCATCTACAACGTAATATCCGGCACGCGCCCACGTCAGGTGTGCTACATTTTGCATCTTCTGTATAACCTACCGTTTATATAAAACTAGGTTAAATATACACGAACATTGACTGTTTTAACAAGTTGCAACTGTTGGTGCAAGATGGAGATTTATATTATTATAACTTAAAAAAATTCACATTTCTTTACATAAACGAGTTAACTTCTTTTAAAAAACAATGTAATAAGATTAAACCTCGAAACACATTTTATATTAGATTGCCTCATATAAAAATAACACAATTTTTTAAGGAAATTATTCACGAAATGGGCTACGTACATACATATGTAAATGGTGGAAATACTAAATGAGTATTAATAATCATGAACAGATTCGCGGCGAGGGAGTCTTTTATATTTTTACGCATCAGATATTTTAAATAACGCCGATTTTACGTACAACTCGGCAGCATTGAAGTTGTAATAAAAGCACCGTGGAGAAATGTTTATTATGAATACAATGAATAGCGGTGAAACATGGCGAATATTTAGATAATTCTGTTGATAAATAGCAATAATCATAACCCATATCCAAACACAATGACGAAAAATCTTTTTGTCTTCCTGTCATGTTTAAACGTCAAAACCGATGCTTCGATTTTGTTAATATCGTATTGCATTGCAGGTATTGCAGGTCACGAGGTAGGTTTTACAAAATAAACTGTGTAAATCTAAACAGTAATTAAATTATAAATTATCTCTAACTAAGATTACAGTTCTTTCCTCTAATTAATTATTTAAAATTTATGTATGTGTGTTTGTAACGACGGAAACAAAGCCAATAATAGCAGTGTTAGTAGACGAGAAAGGACATTGACTAAATACAAGCGTCACATTATACACAACATTATTAGATTGCAGGCAAATAAAGCAAGAAATTATTTTAATAACAGGTGATCCCCAGGTGTGTCATCAACATAATTCGTTTTGGACCAATTAGCTAAATTAATATTACTTTTATTATTATTTTTATGAAGCAACTCTTTATTTTTTTCTCACTTATGAAACACTTGGCAGTTTTCGTACGCTATCAAAATGCTTATATATTTCTGTATATTGTGGCTGCCAGCCAATAATTTTTTTTAGACTTAGCTATAGGCTCGCGTTTGCCTGCTATCCCACCTGATGGAAAGCGGGATGCAGCCTAGGATGTAGCACGCTTGCCTAGAAAGTGCCTATTCACTCTT
>DWEH01000113.1:0-14584 GCA_018245815.1 Apyrrothrix aesculapus | reverse complement strand
CATACACGCCGGTTTCGGAGACTTCTGACCCCCCCATCAGCCAGTACCTGGCTTATTTGATCAAGATAGGTGAGTCTATAGGTTTCCGAAAGTCAAAATCATTAACGATTCTATAGTCATGGGTCTATAGATTTATACCGTAATATCAAAGTTACAAAAGTATATAGTATAACGTAACTCTACGTTATTAAGCTATTATATTTATATCGTGTACTTAGTCTTCGTTCATTTTTATAACAGTCAATGGAACATAGCCTACTTAATTTGTGCTCATTTGTGGATCAATTTAAAAAGGAATATATTTGAATAGTGACTGTTTCTTCTTAGTTTTATTCAAACATCAACTATTTAGCAGCACGTGTCACTAATTTATGTATTAACTCGGTCTGTTGTTGAAGCTCTTTATGAAGGCCATAAGGAAATAAATGCGCTGTTCTTGTTTCCAAAAATTTGCTTTTGGTTCACTTTACTACCCGTAAGACTCGATTGGACTTATACAGTTTTCGCCTTAGGTCGTTTAAGACCATTTGTTCCAGTAGATAATGCGCATGTGCAGTTATCCCTCGGGAGCATTGATTGTCTTCAGACACTTAGCTTGTGCCCAAAACATGTACCCGGGAATATATAGGTCAGGGCTGTTTATACCAGTTTCATTTTTAGAAAAATTGTCATATCTCTTGGCGTACCTTATTACATTTTAAATAAAACAAAGCTCGTTTCATTCATTTATATTTAATAAACAAAGTGCAATTCAGAGTATTAACCCTAACAATTGAACAAATTACGGCGACAATAAATTGTCCCGCAGCCGAAGGAGGAACCGCGCTTCACCACACTGTCCAATACGGAGAGAGCGGGACCGTAACAAGGAGGTCCTCGTGCCTCGCGTCCACCTTCCGGCTTGTCACACAACCGCCGTTCAGTGGTTGACGACACCCAAATGTATAACAATAAGTAAACAAAAGGGATTATAGAAAACATTGGCCAATAACCATACGCGCTCCGCAACTTCCAAAGGAGCGTGTACGATGTATTCAGCGGCAGCGCCTCGAACAAAGAAAACGTGGAGCGGGCGCGGCGCGGGTACAGCGCGCCGCGCGGGTGTACCCGCGCACTACCCGACTTCTAAATGTTTACGTTTTCATCGTACGAGGTGTACAATGTTTTCGGCGAACGATGGGACGCTGTATGGGTTTCGAATGATTGGCGAGTAGTGGTAGGATTGGTTGATATGACGCTTTAAAATTACACAATATTCGTTACAAATTTATGATCGCGCTATCATTTGTGTTATGTTCTGTGTCAATATTCCCTGTAGTACATTTAATATAACGCTTGTTGAGCATTGTATCGAAAGTACCGGTGAGGAGCTTCTTAAGTAATGATCCCAATGAGAACGAATCAGACCATAGGTATTTATTTTGTTATTATGAAAAAACAGATTTAAGTATTGTTTATGGACGATACAAATAAAAATACCTTAAAGTGGAGAACGATCATATCCCCATTCGATATAATAGAAAGAGTAAAATATTGAAAAAGCTATTATCGTTTCAGCATTATGAATATATTGAAAGAAGTAAGTAGGTACAAATGTGATATCAATAATATTGTATAAGTTGTTCCGAAAGATTTAGGTATGATTTTAATAAAATAATATTTCAATTAACTACAACGTTTAACCGACGTTTTATTAAGCTATAGCCATGGATATTTACCATTTATAACAATATCGACCCGTTCACAACGAGGCATATCACAACCTGTACCAATTGAATCAACATTGTTTGTAAACTTCTACACTACCTACCGACACAAATACATCTGAAAATAAACATAGGGATCATAACCACGATTCACGGAATCGAATAAGAAAAGACCAAAGGGCTTACGTTTCACTGCCCGAAGCCTAAATTGTACATTGGTTTTAGATTTAAGAAAAATCTAACAAAGTTTAAATTGAACATGCGACAGGTCGTATTAACGGTAAGAAGGAAGACGTTTTTGTGCTAATTTTATTCAAACCGACCACGATCAGTGTGTGGTCCTTGATATTAATATCGGTAACTATTCTAGCGCGGATCGCCTACAAGCCTGGCCGTTGGCTCCGGCGCCAGATATGTTACACTTTTATCGACTTTGGTCGTTTCAACAATTCAACCAGTTAACCAATCACGGAACATCTAGTTTTCGGAACCACTCATCAAAACTGAGAGTTATGATTTATTGTAATTTATTCATTATTTACATATATCATCGGCATGGATCGAACTTAAGGGAACATTTTAAAATGTTCTTATATAGAGGTACATGTGCGTGAGCCGCTGAGGAGGAGGTCTCGAAAGGTAAGGGACAGGATACCCGGAGAGGCAGTATACGGTTGAGCGCATGGGGATGGCAGTCAGCGGTAACTTATCTCTATAGGGGGGCGAGGGCGGCGAGGCAGGCGGCGGCAACTCCGGCGCCGCGGCGTCGCCGCCCACACCAGCTCGCACATCACAACTTAACAAGTATTTGCGGTATCACAGAACGTTACGCATGCGTAGCCGCAGGCGGGCGGGTCGCTACGACACCATTATGTGTGGCGCGGACAGCAGCACGGCTAGCGTGGCAATGATTGTGAACAGGGTAAAGATAATAAGGCACAGTCTGTCCACGACCATGGCGGCGAATTTCCAGTCGCGCGAAATGTCCGCGTCTTCGTCATCTTTACGCATCTGTAACAAGAGAAAGCGTGTTCACTAATACATCAATACCAATACAGTTTTTTATCCGAATGAATTCGGTCATTATACTTGATCTGTGATGACTCGTATTTCTTTCAGAATGAGCGAGAGCTCGTAGTCCACACCGAAGCAGTTGTGCGCGGCCAGACCCGCGCCGTTTTCTTCGCCGCTTCTGTAATTAATCACACTATTTAGTGAAGTGTCTACTGTAGATTTACTCTAATCCTCTATGGGCGGGGCATTAGGAACGTAGGGTTCTACGGGACCAATGCTGAGTAATAGCTGATAATAATGAAGATGTTCGACCCGAGACCCACAGTGAAGATATTCGAGAAGTATTAAAATAGTCGCGGCAACTAGAGATGTCGTATGATAATCGAGCGATTAGGGCCAGGTAACTGCGGAACGTTCGAGGCGGGGGTTTAATATTGTAACCGTGCTATTTACGGCGAGTAGTGTTCGTGAAGATCGTCGAGGGACCTGTAGTAGCGGCAGCAGGGCGGCTGCTGCGCGTGCGCGTGCCGGAAGTCGTCGTCGATGTCGAGCACGTTCGCTAGGAGCGACTTGGAGGAGCGCTCTCGGAGCTCTAGGTCCGGCGGAGGGGGAGCCCGAGCCGGCGGCGGAGTGGTGGCGGAGCCGGGTCGCGACATACGTAGAAACCATGGCAACCAGTACAAAAATACCACTCGAATCTGAAATATTGACAGGCTAGCTAAAGATTTATTAGAATATACTCTTAAATATATGCCTTAAAATATTTTAAAATGTAATTTTAACTGATATTCAATTTAATATGTACTGCTACTACTTGAATATTTACTGCTCCTGTAATAATGATTATTATCATTAACGTTAATTGTTTAAAATTAAACAACTAGGGGAGAGTGGGGGGAGCCCGGACTCACAACTGCCTTTGGACGGACTGTAGCGGAATATTTGTACGGGAAATGGTGCTTACAGGCACAACTGTAAAGGTGTGCTTCGGTCAACAGATGGCTAATTATAGGCCAGTTTGAGAATGACTCAGTACTGAGCAACTGACGTACTGAGCGATGTTATACACGTAGATTAATCTCCAACATACATATAGTAAGTCCAAAGTTGCGTCTGCCTGTCCTTTTGTGTGGGATATTTTCCAATAACATTTTATTTCAGTTTTCACAGATGGATCAATTCCACGACAAATCATTTTATTTTGTATGTGTACTGTACATATTATAATAATGAAACTTAAGATTATAAGACAGGAATTTGTAAATGCAATATGAGAAAAGCTGTTCTGTTCTGTTCGACCTGATACAATTTGGTAGTTAGTAGTAGTCGAAATGCAACTGTTGTTCCAAAAAACGTTACTTAGTTGAATGCTCAAGAAGAGTCTCGGATTGAAGTGTGTAATGTGCCAATGCGATTATAGGCTTCTGATGTGACAATTATATATTCGTACGAAACACAGCGGGTCGGCTAGTCAGTAATTGACAAAGTGAGACTGGTTAGTAATGATACTCTGGGCAGCACTGGTCCGTCTAGTTTATTGTGTCAATGCCCCCACTCTTCCCTATGGTATGTTAGTTTATAAATACGAACCCAATCGCTCATTTCATGTGTGTCTGCGTGCCTATGGTGGTAGTTAAGAATCAATATAGTGGACACCACGGACGAGGCTACCATAAACATTATGCAATTGAAATAGGTGCCCAGGAGCGGCACCGCGTCCGACGTAGCCGGCATTGTTTCTGCTACCATGTTCAAGAACACTGTCAGCGACAGTAATATGGTAACACCTGTTAAAAATAAATTTATGTGAGGATTTATTTATTTTTCTTTATTTAAATCAAGTTATCGTTTGAGTTATGTATTCGTTAACTGATACTTTATGTTTAATTAGAAGTATAATTTCTTAGATACGTTATAAGCGGAATACCTAGTGATAGCTTCTCGCCGGAGTCCGGTGGTAAGGTGAAGCCCAGCAGCGCCATGGAGGCGATGAGCACGCACGGCACGATGAGATTGAAGAAGTAGTAAAGCGTTTTCCGTCGGATCACGACCGCGAACGTGATGTCTATGTAGGGCTCTGGGCAACAGTTGTAGTAGATCTCGTTGCGCTTCCCCGGCACTCCTGCGCGACAGGTGCGACGTCTCAACGATCGAACCCTCACATGTTACAATTACACGTTTGACTGGCCACTTGCTGCAGCCGTGAGTACTCGGACTGCTGAGCCGAAGGTCGAGGATCCAATTCAAGACCCACAACAAAAATATATACTGTCTCAGTGTAACATTATGTATAGACGTATGTATTTGTACAGCTATCTGGTATATATATATATATATGTCATAGTACACGCTCACGCGGCTATCGTACCCCGAACTAGACAAGCGTGAGAACAGATGGCCGTGCGACAGTTGTCACAAGGAATTGTTGTTATGTAGTACCTTAGAACGAGGTTTGTATGTATACATATACGTACATCTAGAACATTTCTAAAGGATTGCGGTCCCTAGCGGGTTTAGTGTGAACAGCAGAAGGCGATCGCCAAACGAGTACTGATTAAATAATATTGTTATTATTTCTTAAAATACCTATTAGTTCCCATTCTCCGTTTGTGACAAAACTGCTGATGTCTCCGCCTGCTTCATCTTGCAGCTGAAGATCCAGCTAAAAAAATAATTGAGTTACATATTTGACCAAATACATTTTTACAGAATACACGCGAGGAAACGTAACCTAGTATAAAGCTAATGACACATTACTTGATAGCCATCGTAAGTCCAACTGCCAAATTTCATCTCGCACCGTTGGTCGTCGAAAGGAAACCACGTGATGTCGATCTTGCAGGTGCTCTTGAATATGCCCGGCGGCACGTACAGGCACGAGCCGTTGTTGCGCACCACGACGTTGGTAGGGTATGTGCTGTCGAATCCTTCGTCCGCGCTACAAATAAGTCCTTATTAGTCATGTTCATTTATATAACAAGTTTGTAACGAAATATTCATTTATCAACTTTACCACCATAACAGTTACATTTTGTGACGTATTGTGGAATATGTAATGATCAAAAGATTGCACGTTTGTAATGAAACATTTGAACGTATTAAGAATATTCAGTTGAGAAGAGCTGTTCTACCTGTTGTACATGAGAACGTCCGGTTTCCATAGCCTGTGCGGTGGTACGCGCAAATCTTTCACCCCGCCGAAGTCTGAAGTATTCCACCTCAAGTTCATGTCATTCCATTCCTACATCAAGAAACAAATTGGGCGGTTATAACGTACCCTCATTGAAAATAGTTGGCATTGATTTCTGTTTACCGATACTTATAAATGTGCTAAAGTACGGTAATTAAAAAAACAATAATCTGGTATCTCAAGATGTTTCGAGGCCCAGATCAAAAGTGCCAGGGACATGATCTATACCTATAGCAATTTGTGTCCGAAAAATGTCAAGACCCTGACGAGGACAAGTTATTAGTTATGACTAATTAACATCCATCAGTAGAATATTTAGAAATTATGGTCGCCGTACTTGTGATGAAACGCGGTCTCAAATTCGGTTACTTGGTGATATTTTTTAATGATTACTTACTAGTTTGAGCCAGATGTTTGTAATTAAAAGCTGGTTTTTCTCGTCCTGGGAAAAGAAAGTGTCAATTAACAATATAATAATAGTAACTAGTTTATAATGACATGATACTGAAGTTCCTTGAATCGACATGTGTGTTAATATTGATTAGGTGTGGTTTTGTGTTTCTTGAGCTACTGTTCTACAACCTTCGGTATCTTCTTGTTCAGTCTAGTAAAGAGTACTCAATACTATTGCTTTTAGGTTTCGTGAGTATGCAGAAAAAAGTACATTTAGCTGGTACAGACTTACCATTTAAATAAATAGTCCCACATAGTTAGAATTTGCTCATGTAAAATTAAATTACACGTTTGTTCAGTAAAAATTTTAGATGATAAGAATATTGGCATCGTGTTAAATAGGTACGTCCACATACTTGAGCCGATTGGGTTGGAATCGGTTAGATATCCGAAACGTGTTTTTTGTGTTCAGATAGAAAGCGAATGGACGGGATGTTAGCGGCAGTGTCTTTCTCACCACGTCAATGATCTGCATGAGCGTGAGGCCGAAGGAGAGTTGCAGCGGGTCGCTCTCGTTGACCACGGGCCGCTCCAGCACGTTGTAGTGGTCGAGGAGGTGATGTAGCAACCGCTTTTCGTGGTAACCACATCGCGCCCCTTTACAAAACATATTTGATATTACCATTTTTATACGATAAAATGTTTAATTCTTGCTGTTTTTAAATCCGGCGTCATTAATCGTCAGTGTTTATGTACTGTACTGTTGTTTAGAGGTGTGGTCGCCATTTCAGAGTTTATCTTTACCAGCAGTGATCGATACTTCGCACACTGTGACCTGACTAGTATTGAAAATGTACCCTGCAAATTTTTTGCCATAACATAAATACAATAATATTATTTCTCTACGCCATGCACGCGGAATTTATAATCGTCCCCGGCCTATCAAAAATGAATCGCTCGCTCCTTGCGTAAACATTTTTTTATCACGAAAAGTTGTAAAATGAATTAATAGTCTTTTGACTGTATATACAGTAGCCGTACTTACGATAGAAACCGCGTCGAAACTAAACCGAAATTATAGGAGTACGCATTGGGTCAACGTGGTGTAGTACTTTCAAAGCTTACCCAATTTAAATAAAGACGTCTGGTGCATAACAGAAGGATTTCAATAATTTGCAGCCTGAGTGGGCAATTGTGTCAATTTTTATCGTAATCATTGTTAAGATAAGGTAAGTTGAGGGAATTGTCGGAGTTAATATATCTAAGTTCATTGGAGATGGTTTATTTAAATAAGATGACAATGAACGAAGTGGCATATGAACAAAGTCACCTCGCAAGTAAGTGATCTAACCACAAACGGACTACGTGTCGCTGCAGACGTGCTGCCCTCCCGCGGAACTGACATAAAAGCTTCCAGTGCATTGCGGTACTTTCTGATTTTCTTATTAGAGGAATCGAGAGCATAGAGGATGTTGTGAAACTAGCATACGGAATATTTATGTACACGAGTACAGATTTACAAATGTTTTTTGATGCTCGTCAATTAACCACTAAATTCACTGACGCAATTTTTTACTTTTATTTATTTATAGTTTAACTCATTCTCATTAATGCGAATGTTCCAAGACATTATATTAGACTTCTCAGCCAATTCGGTAATATTACCAAGTGCATGTCAAAAGCGACATCATATTGTGTAGTTTTATGTTGTGCTATTTAAAATACATTCCAATAGTTGATATGCAGTGCGCGGGTAGATTGTGGTATGACAGAGGCAGCTGCGTGGTGCGAGAAGTTGTCCTCCGCGATCCCCAACCCGCATGTCCAACGTGGGGATTAGGAGCAAAACTTCTCAGGGGAGCCCAGCAGTGGACTGACACAGGCTAATGATGATGATGATGATGACGATACTTATATGAATCGATATCCTTACGATTGGTGTAAACTCAATATAGTGTTATATTTATGTTTTAGGCTACATGTTTACGTTACAGTTTAATGCGTTTGTAGAAAATAGCTTTTTTTTATTGATCATCGAGAATTTCCTTGGCTATCATTGTCTGGGGTCATACGACCACATAATCGATCAGTTTTTTATTAATTTAAATGAATGTCGTATCAAATTATGAGCATATAGTTGTGCTGTAACAAATATGCAGGCCACGTGTAGAGTTTATTAAATGTTTCGCTTCGCAAAAGTTTATATAATGCAAAATAATAGCCGAGAAATCTATATTTAGCTTGTACTGAAGTGGTACTTAATAGTTATTTTGCTTATGGAAGCATACTGTAGTAAATAGAAGTAAGCAATGTTATCCAAAGCTATGTGCAAAAATATGTGGAACCTCGGCTTCCTTGAATAAGTAGAGGGTACCACTTTAAAAATTGTAGCATTGTAGATCATACGTTCAGTCTAATTGAGAATAAGTCGTATAATAATGAGTATGAAAAACTTAAGACTATTTTCTACTCTGGCTGCAAAATATTGACATCCTTCTATTAAGAACCAGATTTCATCAGCTCTGATCGTTTAATAAACTCCACTTGCTCACTTTCAAATATAAATAGAGTACTGCTGCAGCAACGGGCAGTATAAGTAGTTTTTGTAATATCGACATCGATGTTGTACTCCAATGAATTCGAAGACCATTGGCTTTTATACTTATATTGTTCGGTGGACGTCATACAGCTCAAAGAGCTTTCCTAGGTACTTTCTTAAAAAACATTCATGTGTCCTACTTGCAGGTAAGTATGCACAATACAAATTAATTATCCGTGCATTGCTTCTTGTTCCTTTAATTTGTAAAAGTACTATATATACATATAACACAATAATTAACTCGAACCAGAACTAGCCTCCAGGTTCTGGAACAATCCAGAATAATGCAACGAGGTTGTTATCTTTATGAAACTGCTAAGTTTTATAAACAATACAGTTATAAACAGCTTTTACAATGCATGCCACATTTAAAAAACAAAATGAGTGACCTTCGTTAACAGACTATACAAATTTTATTTGATTATGTGTTAATAAAACAAATATTCGTTTTGCCTTTTAATTTGTTATTTTTCAAATTACCTTCGATGGATTTAAATTAAAATAATTAAAAACTTTATAGTGTGTTAAATTTGATGCCATAATTTTCTATATTCCAAGTAAAAAATGACATTAAATCGAAAGTAAATTAATCTAATAACATAATGAAAACTCTAATTTCTTTATTTGACAGTTACATGAAAACTGATGAAAGTGTCGATACCAGAATTATATTCTTTAATTCAGTTTTTAAATTCCATAGACCGTTCCCTATTCTTTTTTCTGATTTACTTCCATAAATATATGTATATCCAGTTTGCCCACCAATAAAACAAAATGCCCTCTTTTTTATTCATGTTTTATGTAAAAGTATCTTTACTATTGTATAAAAAAAGAAGGACTCCACCGATCATGATTAAAAATGTATATAGTATTATATATAGTAAGTACATGCAACTAAGAAAATGATAGGCTATAAATATCATGTTAATAAATCGTATAGTAAGCAAAAAACATTTTTTTAAGAATTAGTACTAATCTTTGTATTTTTTCGGCGGCCATATCGAACCGCACGGGGAATCAAAATGCTTTTTTCTCTAATTATTAGTCTCTAACACTTAAAACTGAACTACTTGTGTTAAGTCGCAGGTTAAGCCTTATGAAGTTTTAAAAATATTTTTCTTCTAAAAAGGAAAATTATACGATTTTCAATTACGCCCAGCGAAGCGGGCGGGTAACTGCTAGAATGTATTATCTAATTTTTGGAATTAAAATTCCATGTATACTGAATTGTTACTACAGGAATATGTAAAATATACATGTTATGTGTTGATTTCAGGTTACTAACTTGTAATTCGAGTCTTAATTCCGTTATGAACATGAAATTAGCTACAGGGTTACTAGTATTGAGATGTGATCGGTGTACGTTAACCATGAAAGATTGGCAGAGGAATGAAGGGTGATCTCGCTCGGACAGCTTACCCTTCGGCCACATGAGGAGCAGCAGCAAGAGCAGGCCCGCGGGCGCCGCCAGCAGCGAGCGGCGCGCCCGGCCGGCCATGTCAGCGCCGCGAGCCCGCGCCGCGCGCCGCCTCCGCGCCGCCGCGCCGCGCCATCACCCGCCCGACACCCGCGACACCGGCCCCCGCCTCCCTACGTCACACTCCCGCCCCTCTATTCGAATCCGTCGAATACGATCAGCTTTAAATTATTTTTTTTTATGGTTTTCATATATCAAATCTTGTTCACCACCGCTCGCCGACGGCCACGCGTGCCGTCCTATCCTCGAGCATCGCCGTGTGCGCCGTCGCTGCGTCTGTTCGGTTACGTTCTGGTGTTGAGCATTGTTGTTCAGCGGAGTGCGGCCGACCGTGGGGCAGCGGAGCCGCCGGTGTGCGGACTGGCGGAGCGCGCCGGCCGCGCAGCCGCGCCGCCGCGCCGCCGCCCATTCAAGCGCCGCGCGCCGCGCGCCTCTCCCTGCCTGCAGCGCGCCGCTTCACACGCCGACGCATCGCACCCTTCGCTCGCGCCGTTGCCGCTAATTACTCTCAATTTTAGGGTTTTCGATCCACCGGTAGCCATGCTCTCGAATATTCCGCAGAAATCACAAGCGACTAAGCGGATTAAAACAAAAAAAAAATTTTTTTATCAATTTATTTTTCTATCAATAATTTTCGTTTTTTTTATAGGTTTTGATACTATTAAGAATTAAAACAATATGAAAAACAAGTTGTAATTCGTCAAGTTACGCGAATTAGAGTTTTTCGTTCATTGACATTATTGTTACATTTGGTGAAATGCATTATTTAACGACGTTACAAAACCCACACGTCTTTGCAACGAAATTCTTTAGTACATTCAGTTTCTCCATCGTATTATATTGCATACATATAAATCCATCGTCTATAGTTAGGTAACAGCTTAACCAGGCCAAGAATCGGGATCAAATTTTCGAATACCAGCAATTCCAATATCAATTGTTGAATTTTGTGGCAGAGTCGAGCGGAGGCTGCGGGGCTGCGACGTGACTCAAACGCGGGGATGCTGCCCGCTCGCGATCAATGAGGACCACTCCCCCGGTGCCTCCGCCGTCCATGCACCCCGCCGCCCACTCTCCCCCGTCCCCGACTGCAACCTATCCGGCCACCACAAATCGTCGACTCCATAAACTCGTACATTGACTTTCAAAATATCAGCTGACAACTCGGACGACATATCTTGTTATACATTACCATGGCATCCCCTAATTATTTTTGATAGCCTGCAAAAAAGATACAAGCAGGCAGGCATTGATTCAAATAATAATAATAAATTTTTATTACATTCCGTCAGTCCATTTTGTACGTTAGTAAATAACTTAACCTATGTTAGTAAACCAAAAAGTTAAACTATCTATAAATAATATATTAATGCTGATAAGTAATAACTTTAAATACGTCAAATATTTTTTTTTTACATAGATGACGAGTGGACAACACGAGATTACCCTTAAAAAGCTCTTTTTGATAAAACCCGTCTTATATCGGACTGGTATATCTTAGCGAGCAGTGTATTCGACAGTTTGCACGATCGTGACAAGAATAGGCGATTGAAATGAACTGGTGGCTATCACATGACCAGTTATTTTAGGTATACATTTTCTCTTTGGCGAGTAAACTACCAGGTATAAATTGGTGTTTACAACTCATAGATATGTAGAAGCAACTTCATTCAATAGAGCACGAGCTTTAGCTAAGGTAATAGATGCGGTGCTTCCTGAACGACGGAGCACGTCTGCGAAATGTGTAGATGACATTATTCAGACCGAAACGCATTACTAAATAAAGACATTCGTATTCGAAATTCGAAACCGATCGATCGAACGATGTCACGGGGCTCGGGCCTGAGGTCCAATTTTGGGTTGAAAAATCTACACTCTGTCACCTTTGAATACATTAGTGATTGATAGTCACTTCAAAGAGTTATTTTGTAACGCTACATAGCTGAATTTGTTATACAATAAATTATGATTGTATTCTCAGACCAGGTCCAGTACGGTCTAGGCAGAGAGCATCGAGCAATATATCTGGCAAGATATCTTTACAGACCTAACGTGCTTCCTCTACATTAATCAGTCATCATACGCGCACGCCGGTTTCGAAGATTTCTGGCTCCTCCGTCAGTCAGTATCTGACCTTAATAAATGTCACAAATAAATAAATATCTTATGTATGTACGTGGAGCTCCGTACACTCGCACACATTCAGTGCAGGCATTGTGCGATTGCGAAGTTGCACGGCCGATAACCTGAATAAGCAGACTTAGGGTAATTAGCCGGTCAGCCTTTCTGCTACGTTTAGCGCTAATGGTGTTGATAACGCGAATAAGGTTAGCTTTAAATATTATAAGCTGCAACTCATTAGCGTAGCGTTGCTGAGTAAGACTTTGTGCATACGAGTGCGAAACCTGGCGTTTCATCGCCCTCTGCTCCAGAGCGTGCAGGTAGAGATGTGGAAAAAAACGTAACATCACGCCTGTATCACCACTCACACGTCTCAGCAGATACGTTATACGTCCCATCACGGAATGAGTCGTGAGCCTATTGCCATACACCGGGCACGAATCCAAACTCCAAGCTACTACTAGGAATTTCAAGTCGCGCTATCGGCCAATCGACTAACGATGTGTAGCGATCGTGTATAATGATGACAGGGACTGTTCGATACGCTTGTGAACACGGAAACGCTCGTTACAATTGCCACTAACCATAAAATGACTGGCCGCGCCCTGTGCCCTTTAATGTTGGAAAGCCTGCTTCTGTAATACGGTAAGGTCTTCGCTACGATTCAATATATCTATTGCAAGTAGTAAACGGGTATGTTGTAGTGTGTGTTAGACACCTTATGATATAAGTTAGTGTAAGTTCTGTAATTAGAGAGTATTAATAAAGACATCAAACCAACAACACGCCTCCTCAATATAATACGAGCCTTTAATACATTACATGGCGACCCTGCCAGACCGGTACTGCGAGTGGCGCTGCCACGTTGCACGCGCACCGGAAGACGTTAAAAATAAAATAATAAGAAAAATGTGAAGAAGGAGTACAAAAAAAATACATCAAAGACATAAAAAATATTGGAAGAATACGATTTCGAAAACAGAAGCAAAAAAAAAATACATTATGGAAGAAGAGAACAATTTCAAGTCGCATCTACTCTTCGAAGCATGGTCTACATTTAAAACGCTGGGATGAAGACACCATCGATCAAGAATAATCCAGTGACACGACAAAACAGCGGTCAACCAGTCAGCGGGCCGCAGCAGCGGGCAGCAAAGCAGAAGAGAAAATTGAGATGACGTCGACAGCAACAGCTCTCGGTGAAAATGATCAACGGTTACTCGACATCGATACCAAAGTCCAACAATGGTCATCTTAGCCCAGTAGCGAACTCCCATGATTGACCAGCGGACAAATATGAACTAAAAGCTAATTTTAATTTTTTTACATTATCTATGAAAATTATAGATAGAAAGTGGTCTTTAATTGTAAAACGTAGCATTTGGTTGTGAGCGCATTTCATGATGAGAAAATATAACATTTGTTAACTAATACCTACACCGCAGTCAGTTCGAATCAAGTAGGATTAAACTATCGACTAATATAAATTTACTGCGATAAGAAACTAGTTCGGCCCAATGTTGCTTCCACATCAAATTCCGTAACGCTATACACAAACTCGTAAGTTTCTTGAACCTCATTTGCTCGTTTTGGAATTATAACATGTGTGGATTACGGCTTCAGTAGCCAGCCTTAGCGACCGTCGTTGCTACGTACGTATGTAGCTATGCCGTTTGTACAAATTAGTGTCTCGAGTTGGTAATTAATTATCCATTCCCTGGTTACGGAATAGAGCAATGCTGCGCTTGTCACGATCTGGTTCCGTGCTTTATTAGGCGCCTTGGATATATTTGGTAAATGGCAAATGTGCTCAATAATAGGAAGTTTGCGAAACTCGGTGAAAGCGGCGCTGGAGTGTGCCGCTGAATAGCGCACTAATAACAAAAGGGGTTCATTTGATAGAAACTAAGCAAAACGTAGAAAACCCTACAAGTGAAATGGTAAAAGTAGAGATTAAAGTTGAGTAACAGGAATAGGCGATGTTGTGCTGAGCCTTAGTGAATTGAATGAAACAGTAATTATAAAACACATGTACATAGGTGCTTGATTGATTGGGTAAACACGACAATTCGGTATGTGTTAGC
>DWEH01000112.1:0-14589 GCA_018245815.1 Apyrrothrix aesculapus | reverse complement strand
TTCTGGGTGGAAATCGAACCCACGACCCCCGGCGCAGCAGTCAGGTTCGCTAACCACTGCGCCAACGGGCCAGTCAACGTTCCGATATAGATCAAAAGTCAACTGTAACAGAAGCAATCCCATTTTGGTTAACAGCATTCATTTGGATTATAGGTATAACGACATCCATGGCTCACCACCCATTAGGACTCCCGTTAGTTTAGCACAGCATCCTACTAATGTAATTGCGTGGTGAAACGGGATCAAATAATTGCAATAATTGATGCAATTTGAAACGCGCCTTGCCCATGTTTTGGAGTATACTCACACTGCGGATATTTACTACAGGCAATATGTAACATTTTGACATTGTCATGGTCGGTGTATTTTTTGTAAAACAATAAAAAAAAACCTAATAATGACACCTAATAATGACACTTGTAAACTCCAGGACTTAAAAATGTCACGAGATACGTATCGTAAAATGACCTACATAAGAGAGATAATCATGCCGTTACGTCTTCATGTTTTTTAGAGAAAAACATACCTATAATTTTACCCACAATCTATTTACAAGTAGATCATGAATCTTTACATAGATTTTCATTAATTTCAGCAGCTAACTAATGTAATCATAGCTGTTCACCTCACTCTCGGAAACCCCCTCTCTAACCGTACACCCTCATAATTCCCCCCGTCTAGTATCCAGGTGTACAATGTATCGCATATTATCATGGCAATAAATCATCTCGTACCGTTTACTTCAGGAAACGTTACCGTCATAGACGTGCAACTGGCAAGAAATGTCATATATGTTCCAAAAGATTTGAATTGTAACTTTGTTATTAAATCCATTTAAGACTAATATTTACATATTAAGGTCTGGAAAGAATGTAGGCACTGTGAATCAACAAAAATCTTAGTCATAAATATCATAATTCTGAATGTTTGGCATGCTACACGATTGTGTATACAAATTCATATTTCACATATTAAAGTATTTTAAATATTTCTAACTCAAAATTATCCTATTATTAGGACATGGGCATTTGAGTTCCAACATCGCATTTCATTATATTCCTTCGGGGGAGTGTATCGTGATCCAGTGTCCAGATGGTAACATAGCAATCTCTATTTACGGCCGTCCGCAGCATTTTCTTCGTTACAGGGAACCTTGACTTTACGTATTACGTTACATTCATAAAACTGGTTATAACGTTCATCGCATAAGTCAAAAACTTATATATATTTTTACTGTAGTTTTCTATAAAAAATGTCTATAAATTTATTTTCTAAATCTGGTGTGTGTTTTCATAGTCCATTCTTCACTAAAGAGGGCTTGTATTTATTATTATGTAATTACCCAGAAAAGAATACCAAGTATAATTTCATTTAGTGTCCATGTATTAGTATCTCTATGTCTTATTAGATATCATTTTTTCTGTGCAAGGCTAACAATAAAATGTTTTTTACTGCCATTGTGTTAAAAAGATTATTATTTGACATATATATGTTACAATTTTCTTTGTTGTCCACATATCATATAATGGTGGCAATAATTCAAGCACATGGCGTTTCCTCTCCATTAGGAAATGTCACGTGTTACCGCACGAGCAGGAAACGGTTTGTGAGGCTAATTGCCGAACATTACGGGGGTGTTGCTGGGCATTATCCTGGCACCTAACGTTTTCATTATGTTCTTATGTTAAATGAAAACGACGAGTTTATGGAATTTATTACCTGTAAACGTTACGTAATTTAATTTTTAAATTCTACCTAGTTTTTAATGCCGTAAAGTAAGGAGAAAATCTAGTAATATTAGTTCGTTTACGATCAAAGATACATACGTATGTAATAATGAATTTCTGTCAAATTTGTCACTAAGGAAATATGCTTCGACATAGGTACCTACAAATTGATAAGGCTTTCTTCATCCTGACTTGTTGATATTTGGCTGTAATCATTTTTTTAAACAGGACTAGCTGTTACTTTATTCTGCCCTAATATGCTATATGAATCGAAGCACGCTCCAGCAGTACGCAGCTAAGTGATGTGTTAGTAGAGATAGGACTACAGTCTAATGCGCAATTTATGTGGCTCTGCGGTCCGATAGTGCGCTCCGAGCGTCAGGTGAAACGATTTGGATTGTCAATGCTTGCGATGTGGACACCGAATTGAGGGATATTGATAGGTGCACTTGCAATATTAATGTACATATACATATAGTCTAGTAGTAACTGTATTACATAATCATCACCTCAAGTTATTTCACGGACGAATTTTGGAAAGTTGTTAAGACCCTGTAACGTATTGCTAAATCTGTAGGTGCTTTAAGCTTAGTTACTTAGTGTTGAGGTCTAATTGATTTCAGAAAACTTCACGGCCGGGAGGTTTCTCTATTTCTTTCTATCTTTGCAACATATTATACGTAACGTTCAAAATGTTTTCATACTAATATAATCCATATTACAATTAATTGTTGTTATAACTTAGCCCTTAGAATTTTATCCCATCATTTTGAACTGTACGTGATCGGGTGAAACTGAATACTGTCCGTATACTTTAACTAATTAGAGAGTGTAATGGATAGATCTTTGTTTAAGACAACTTTATCACATTATGTGTTTATTGCTCAAAAATCACAAGCAGAAAGTGCCATAGTTTAAACCACTGTCGTAAACTAGCTAACCTTAGTTTATGCTACAATAGTTGTAGTATAACACCTCTATTCAAACGGACTCCACAACGGAAGCAAACGTGTCGGATTTATGCTTCCCGTGCTGTCCGACCACATTTCCTATGAACTTTCAATTCACTGATAGAATTGTAGCGCTTGATTTTGTTCAGTTTGTTCATTCATTTTTATATGGTATTCATTGTGTGAAGTGTCAAAAAGATTGTTATTATGTTACTATTTTGTATTTAATGATAATATCAATTACATGGACGATCAGTTTGATTTGGTGAGCAATCAATATTAGTAAAAAAAGAAAGAGAAGAGATGCAAAAAAAAACAAATTTAAAGAAACTCTCTGATTGATTTAGTTTTGAATTTTAATTGTTTCTGATTAAAAACATAAGTCTACCAACTATGGACATACCGTTAATTCCATAATATAAAAACCGTTTTCTGTAGAAGTAAACGATACAAATTCCCAGTAAACCCACGCACGACGTACGCTCAAAGTGATTGACAGACTGACAGTTAAATTGGTGTACAAGGATACGTAGGATTTTTGCAAGTGTAACGATCGACTTCCTGTAATCTTATTAATGTTGAATAAAATAACTGGGAAGCCATTTGAATTACTCCTTGAAATATAATTGTTATAGATCTGGTTTGCGGAATGCCGTGCATTTCTGTGGAATTACGGCTATGTATATATTTGGCGTTAACCAGCAGCGCTGTTTGCATTGTTTGGTTTCCGTTTAAGCAATAACTTAATAAGGCATTCAACATACCAAGTTTGTCCTCTACGTCTATTAGGGTCATTATCAAAATCCGATGTTAATCATCAATAATTTTGTTATCGTTCCACTGTTAGACACGGGTCTTCTCTCTAAATGCAAACTAGTAAGCCCATAGTCTGTAATTATCGCTATCAGTAATTAACCCTGTTTTACTGTCGCTTACTATTTTTTAATTATAAAAGTGTAGGTCTTTACTATCTTGTTAAAACTTTTAAGTGTTCTGTTTTTCATCTATCGAATGAAGTAAGACTACAAGCATAATGAAACAGTAACGAGGATAATATCTACATATGCTAATATTTCTTTAAAGCAGTAGTTATTACCTGTTGTGTATACGATACAGACCCCAAAAAAATTCTTATCGGACGTGGCGACATATTATTATCGGACACATGATCTAGAATACTTTTTATGCCGTTAATATCTTATTCCCACGGGAAAAAGCGATCACTGGTCCAAGCTTGAATTACGAGAAAACAAGAACTATACTAATTACAAGATATGGATACTTATGTATAAGGTACGTTTTATTTCGACAAGGTTTTATTCTATTGGAGAATATAAAAAAAAAACTCAGGCATATATTTCTTAAAATTCACATCTTCGATATATCTATAATTATTGAAGTAAGAAATTTATTATTACAATATTAATGATGAAAAAATTTGATTAAATGAATCGTTTAGGAACAATGGAATGATAAAACTAATTTTGAACACAAAAAAAAATCAATTGTCCAATCTTTTTACCGTCGCTCAGCTAAACGGACGGGTAATGGCTAGTATGAAATAGATATATCTCTGTACACATTAATTCATTTCCTTGCATGTCTCCGCTCCAATTAGTCTCTCTCCTCCCAATGTTCTTTGTTATTCGCAAAGTGGATTCCTTTGTCGATGCTAATTGCTCATTTACTAGTTGTTTTTGTTCATATTTGACTCATTTTAATAATTTCCAACGTAAATTAACGTCCTTTTGATTTCGTAAAATATTCCAGACGTTTATTAACCGTCGCCGGCGTCATTGTTTCTTTTATTAAAAGACGCTCGGGCAAGCAGGGGCCAATCATTCTCCATTTTGTATTAATATTTTGTTTTGTTGATATTTTTTGTCTGTGGTGCGATTAATTTTCTGTAATTTGGATCTAAAATTATTAATATGTTTTTGATAGCAATATAATCTTAAAGGTCACTAAGTACGATAATACTTTGAGTGATGAAAGATGTCGTTAATTGTACCTCAAAATAATGGAATACTTATTGATGTTTTTATTAAAATTTTCCTTTCAAATAAAGTGAATCACGATTAAAGGAGAGGATTCGATTATATTAGAAACAAACTTTCCGCTCACAAATGGGGGTAGTTGAAAATTTTCACCAGAAGCGGATTTGTGGCGTTCGTTGAATTCGGTTTTCAGCCGTTCAGTTCAACAATAAACACAGTTCAACAGATTAAAACGAATTTACCCGTTTTTGCTCGGACGTTTCTACATAAAGTATATACATAAATACACCTATCATTAATCTAAGAATCACTTGGTGCCGCTTACAAGTGACTAGAAGAAGAGTAATTAAGAAAAGATTACAAGTGTGCACTAATTCTGTCAAATGTTCTAGTTTTATTAAGATTTCATACTGTTGTTATGCTTGATTTTATTATACTATGCTCCTAACAGTGGGATTGTAAAAAAATATTTAATTGTAGTTTTTTCATCTAAAGTTTCGAATTTGAATATTACGAGAAAGAAGAGTTACTAAGGTTCAACTTTTTTATATTTTAAGTTGTTAGAATCTCCCTTCCAGACGTCTAGGTAATTATGCCACCCAGAGGCAGTTATAAGCTGTTGACATTAATTTCATCCTCTACGGTAGCAATGCACGTGGTAGATTTCAGGTTATTATGGTTTTTCAGATCGATTACGTGTGTAATATGTCTGTATGTTGCATTACTAACTTAACATGTTCTCTCAGTTGCATGCTTCTCTGCTATATCTATAATGTCTCTACCATTTTAAAAAAGAATACCGTTTTATACATATGCATGTATAATATATTTATATATTGCCTTGTATTCTTAAATTTTTCTTGGTATAAATTCTGAGTCAATTAAACCTATTCCCCGTTCTTGGATTAACTTTTAAGGCATCACGGCCTGTTTCCTTGAAATGGTTATACCTTTAAAGTAAGATTTCACTTTGATAAATTGAAATAAAAGGGAAAAAAGCCTTTCGTGGATGTGTTTATTTCTTACCTTTGCATACACTTTCTTGTCATTTTAATTTCTGCTATTCGTCTATTATGCTTGATTAGTTTGTTAACAGGAGAGTGTATTTACTAATTAATCAGTATTGTTGTAGACTTTGTGAATTAATCTCAAAAGTTTTATGTCTACGAATTCCACAACTGTAACCATATTCACATTTTATTGGCCCCTTCGTACACTAAATCCTTTCACATACTCACCCGTAGTCATTATATTAGCCCCACTATTTCAATCCTTCTTCCGCATTAGTAGTAAAAGCGGTGTCGTTTGTAAAATTGCGGTCGCATTTGTAAAGTATGGGCGGATTGTGCGTTTCCAGCTTATAGCCGCCAACCCCTTGTTGGGGGTTAATCCTCTTTTCGAATGTATTTGATTGAGATATATAATTTGATTTAAGTATTGGATTGATTTACGATGTCTTGATTTGCGATCTACCCGATTGTAATAATGCTTTTATCTCGTACACGTCATCGAATGTAACTATTGATTTCATATTTTATTAACAACATTATGACTCAGTAATTAGTAATTAAGATATTTTTATTCTACTTTGTAAAATCATAAATGCTCCAATTTAAGTTTGTTAAAACCATAAAATATTAGAAGCTAAATTTGTGTACTTGTAAATGAAACGTTACTCTATAAAAATATTAAGGTACAAACATCGCTCTCTTTGTATTAACTGACTTAAAGCGACTTTGTAGCGAGTTCGCACTATTCGTGAACCTCGGAAAACTCCCCTCTTCTAGCTCCTTTGTTGTCACTTAATTCTTTTTCGCCCGGTAGAAGTTTAGCGGTCGTGCTAAAATAAAAGTCTAATGTTATTCCTCTGCCGTCAAACGGTATCGTTGTCGATTTTGGATCATTAAGCATAAACGGTGGTCGTTTTGCCTGAATAAAGTCTTCCCCGTTTTCTAAAGTCGCTGATATTGTTCTGCTCATCTCCTTTAAATTTGACGCCTTTTAAAGTATCTGCTCTTAAAAGTGTCTCTTTTTTGCCTTTAGCGTTGTATTCGTGTTTTTCTTGTGAAGTCGTTTAATAACTGAAAGTAAACAACGGATTAAGCGTTAATGACCTAATTCGGACTTGTACTCTCGCCATAACATCAAATCCATCATTATATTAACGTCATCCATCTCCATTCGTGGATAAATAACAATGAAAAAGTATGTGACACATGCTACTGAAAACACATGTACAGTTTTTGATACATTGTGTTCCTGAGTACAATTAATCGACTTACATTTAACCAACTTCACTTTCAACCTTTGCATTCTACTGTGTCATCAATTTTAACAGGTCGATTTACTTTGACATACGTGCACGTCGCATATTCTCCACGAATAGCTCAGACAATGCGATGTTAGAATTCCTGAGCTTAAACAATTAGGAATCGAGTCATTTGCTGCTTGTAACTCGACGCGTCACTAATTACTATCGTTAATGCACGCGGTATTTAATTATTCCTCCTGCACCACTTTTCGTATAAACACAACTAATGTTGTCATCGTTCAAGCTGTTACGTACGGTTTTACTTCACTGGCAGCTTCCAAATCGTGTGTACTAGTTCGCTATCGTTGAAGTCAAGTGTTGGGCGGTTTGTGCTATTTAAAGTCGATCGATTCTTGTTATGCGTATCAGTTAAATTCAATGATTGTTTTTTTTTCTTCATAAAAACATTTAGGTAATTATAGATTCATTAAGAAAATGAAATGGATAGTTCCTGCTATGTGGATTTATAAGAAGCATTCGATATTTTATTTCAAGATCGTTTCGTTATTTTACAGCAACGAATATAAAGCTTTGTTACTATTAAACATAATAGCATGTAATATGTAAGGACATGCTTAACGAAGTCAGTCATTTTTAGTGCCAAAAAATGGCTACAGCGTTAATTTTCAACATTTAAACAATTATTATATTAAACCTAAAAAGTGTTTTACGAAATGCACACATTTATATTGAACATAGGGTTGAACACATTACGCGGAATTCGGTCAAAACCATAGCGTGTCTCAGATGCAATGTCTCACATTGCCGTGATGCTGTGCGCATATTCAATTAAAATATTGTGTTACACAAACGCATTGAACCTGTAACATTTACATAGCGAGAAAAGTAATTAGTACACGAGATCAGTTTGTTATTTATAGTAAGTTTTGTAATTGTTATTGCGTCAATTTAGTTAATTCTAATAATGGTGTCTGATAAAATTTACTAGTAAATAATAGCACACGCCAATTGAATATTGATGCTTATTCGTTAGTAGGCATCTTTCGCTAAGAAGCATAGCTTTTGTTTCATTACCATAAGCGTATGTCTACTGTGACTCATACATTTGATCATATCCAATTCGACGCCACTGCGCTGAGATACAAACCTAGATGCAACCGAAATATGGAATATTCGCACGAATTATCACATCATCAATGAAAGCCTTCTCGAAATGTGGAAATTTAATCGCGCGGCAAATTCACCGCGTGTGCAACGTACCGTGAGTTCAAAGATGCAGCTTCGCCGCTAAATCTACCTACATACGTGGAACTCCCACTATCGGCACTCTATCCAATCCGGTGACCCCATTTGAAATTCGAACGATCTAAATTTAAATCTGTTCCAGATTTAAATTACCATTGTTTCTTTATACGGTGAATAGAATGTTTCGTTTTGTCCACTGGCCAGCGAGCTAAGTCTCAGTGTAGGTTTTTTATCAGCGTTGTTTCATTGCAGCGATGGAAATTTGCTTTTACAACATTCTCTCTGGAAACGCTCTTTTCTCTAGCTTGCACAATTAATCTACCCTTTAGTGTTTCTGGTCGCAATAAAATTTCTCCTCCATGTTTTTGTTTTGCCCGCGGACTAAGTACCGTAGTAATGAAAGCAATTTCGCGTTTCTTCAATGTTGTATGCGGCTGTGTATAGTCTATTATCGGTTGCAAGATACTAACTGTCCTCTTGTGTCTATCAGTTAAGAAATATGAAAATCTAGTTTCAATACTTAGAAAAATATTACCAGAATTCGATATCGGTAATCGGTTTTAAATTTAAAATGCGTTTCCTTTTCTTTTCGCTTGTAGATTTGCATCATTTACTTTAGACATCATAACAAACTAAAATAGAGTCTGAAAAATTTGGATGCATAAAAACTGGTGTTACTGCGATCTTTTTAATTTGTACGGAATAGCTTTTCACTGAAGCCAACAAATTCGATAATCATTAAGCTGTCAACATTAATTGTATCTAGGTATTCCTATAATTTTTACTATTGACGATTTTAGATGTCACCTGTATAATATACAATACAGTTAATAATATTAAGTTAATAAGAACGTAACATCACGCCTGTAATCCCCGAAAAGATAGGCAGAAAAGTGTAGTACAGTCCCACGTTTCACCAGCTACGTTTACGTCTCATTATGGAATAGGTGGTGAGTCTATTGGCATACAGCGGACACAAATCCAAACTCCGAGCCAATACTAGAAAATCTAAGTTAGAAAAATCCAATAGTGTACCCGGGATTTGAACCCAGGACCTCTCGATTGGCAATCCCGCTTACAACCAACACGATCAACGAGGCAGTAAATAAGAACTTAAATATAATATGTAATAAACAAGAATCTCATTGGTTGATGGTCCCATTGTTAGATATTCGAAAGTTCCGTGAACTTTTGACGAATATGTATTTGATTCTTACTCGACTGCACGTTGAGTATTTTCATTATAGTGAAGACATGTATCAACAAATGCCATTAGATCGGACAATACCGCAAATATAAAGATGCAACATTTCTATTCAGTACGTTTCGCGAAGTTTTATCATGTAATACCGGTATAATGTTGCAGTTTTCAATAAATTTCGTATTACTGCCACTATATTTTACCGCGGCGCATCCAACAACAGATGCACGGCCGACTTCGAGGCTTTGTGAGCAACGTTACATAAAATTATTAAAGTAGTTCAACGTGAGAGTGGGTCTTCGAAATAGCAGAGAATACTAATTTATAGCTATTTTGGTAGTTGGTTAAACTTTATGCAGTTCTATTTTATGGCAGTTATATGTATTACTTGTTGCAGACCAGCAGTTACGGAAGTAAATTTACTTTGTATTTTTAGATCTAGTTTTGCTGCTTTAGTTCATCTGTGACTGTTATCCAATTTAATTAAGTTTTAAAAGGGTGATAAATGTAGACGAAGAATGTCAGGCGTGTTAGTGTAGAAATTTATGGCACTTGGTGCACTCTGCTCATCCCAACAACAACGACAACAATAATAAATACTACTGTATTTATGGTTCGAACAAGCTAATCGTTACTTGCAAGGGTTTTGATGTGATTTTGCCCTAAGTTCTAAAGCATAACAAACCCCTTAAAACCAAATAAATAAGAGACCACATATGAAAATTTCCTAATAGGACACATTAGAATTGTAGCATCGTAAAATGACTATGTTTTATACGTAGATTTCCAATGATAATGGTATATTCAAAAGGACCGATTTCAACGTCAAATCACGTACCGCACACAAATCGGGTTCTATGTCAAGAAAATATTCCACGTTTGTGTGTGGATGTGCATTTGTGTTGCAAAATATTGCATATTATATATGAGAACTGGAAAATGCTTCGCGTACATTTATATATTTTCAGTATAATATTCTATAACTTTCATATTTTCATCGTTCCACATTTGGAGACGGATCTCTTCTGAGAAACATACGTTATAAGGTACTAATAAGAAACGATATTAATTAAAGTAAATTTAGACATTTCCTTGGCACCCTATTTGTGTTCGTTCATCATTATATAAACATATGAATACATCAACTGTTCTTGTTCATTGTACACTTGTATGCTCCTTTTGATTATTGAATGTCTCATAACTAAACGGATGTTTCACGAATAAAGCTCGTAGCTCTCTTTACATTTTATTTCGGTTATTCATTCTGAGCAAATTCAATATTTTCGCCAACATCTGTATAAATAAATCAAATCGTACTGTATTTTCTACGAGTTTATTCCATTACTAGTTTATCGTGACTGGAAAGAAACACTGTAATACATTCATATTGATAGAGAAATAAATCTTTTTCGTTTCCGTTTTCGGTCGCTCCTGAAGGAATTACTTCGTTTCCGACGATTTATGGTATTATGTTTGGTTTATTTTGATTTTACTTTCTTGTTATCTGCAGTTCCTTTATGTTCACAATTATCATAATGTCAATGTCGTTATGAAATATTAGGATGTCGTTGTCAGCTAGACTATCACTAATTAGGTTTTCTTTTTGAGTCATTTTTGAAGGATTTTTAATTTAATTTTTTATTTATATTATATTCTAATTAATTTATATTCTTAAGTGTATCAACCTCGGTGTACAAGTTTAGTAAAAATATTTTAATTTAGTCATCATTGACTGGCCCGTTGGTGCAGTGGTTAGTGAACCAGACTGTTGTCGTGGCTTTGATTCCCACCCACAATACATATTTGTGTGATGAGGACAGGTATTTGTTCAATGTCTGCGTGTAAAAAAATATCTATATAAGTGTATATTTATATGTATATATGTAGTTTATCAGCCCTCTGGTTACCATAACACAAGCTCTCTTGATGCTTACTTTAGGATCAGATGGCTGTATGTGGAGATGTTCCAAGATATTATTATTATATTTTAAACTTATTAAAATTAATTGAAAAAAAATGGCCTTTGAATAATTACCATTTTTATTAACAAATCCAGCAATGTTTTTCGAAATCTACAGCTACTACTACCTGCTGGCACAAACAAATTCGTTCAGTGCACTCGTACACGTGAACCGTACATTTAAACAAAACTAGAAGCTGTATTTCGTAAGAAAATCCGATACATGTCCGATTAACATTTAGTGGAATTTTAGTATAAATTCAGTTACATGTGACTCAAATTGAAGTAGCAACTCAAAAGAAGCATTTAAAAATCCGTTTACAATGCAATATTCATTGATGCTATTCAAATTATAGTTGAAATTGCAAGATTATATTGAAATCCACAATGTTTCAGCTAAAAGCATTTTGATGGGATGCACATAATATTAAAATAACGGTAAGTCCAAAAGTCGATTCGACGGGGTCGGCTAAAACCAACAAACTTACCTGCGCAAACAGATCCGCACCGGTATATGGATTCGTTAAGTAAATAAAGACTCCAGCGGATGGAGGAACGTTAAGGAAAAATACCCCTTATTCTGGGCCGTTGTCGTTATTAAATTAACTTATTTCGCTTTTCGGCTGATTGGATGATTTTAGTATCGTGCTCTGTATTGTTGGATTGCGAATTTAAATAACACTATCACTTTAATCGTTGTAACTCGAAATAATGGTTATGCAAAGTAGTTTGGGTTGTATCCGCCAAGTTATCATTGTTTTAATTTCATCTCATCGTTCTTTATTGTATTTATATGACCCGAACTAGTTTGTAAATCTGTTGTATTAAGCTCTACTATATATCATTTAACTCTTTTGCAGCAGTTAACTTAAACTTATATTCAATTATTTGAAACATGATTTTTCTTGTCAGTAGGGAATTGTGGTTTTCTATACTCTTCCTTTTGTATCCTTTACTAAGCAAATTCTTATTGTGCGTTTTTCGGACATCCATAAAATGTCAGATCTTCATATTATAGTATAATCGCAACCGTCATTGATTTAAGATGTGGTTTATTATCAAATTAACCTTTAATTTTTCAAACATATTCCATACATCATTTATATAGAATCTGTAAGAAATATTAACCTTTTCTTTAGTTCTATGTCGAACAGTAAATTGTAATAGAGTGTATAGCTAGGAAATATTGCACGCCCTTCAGTTATTTCAGCAAGTTATCAATAAATAAACACCAATAACTCTATTTACATCATTATTACCTTTGAAAATCGTAGTTACATCTTTTATTAATTTATGTTCATCCATTTTCAATATGAAATAAATGTCCATACAATAAAAAAGTGCGCACGTCACACGATTCGGATTCGTTCAGTCGCAAACCGCTGAAACAATCCACCGCAACGCTTAATTACGGTCAACAAGATGGACGGTGTGCGGTCACCACTATTTCCCGTACTGACAAATTGACTTGTCGGTTTTGAATTACTGCCACTACTGCTGCTAGCGAGATGTTTTTAAATACGATTGAATAGAGAATTTATTTGTCGTTGCTTGTCATGTTGAAAGTAGAAGAATGCTCTCTGGAATGTTCGTCTGCGATAGCATGTTTTGTTTTTAAGTACATCATAGGCGACAGAAAACACCTCATTCCACTGCTATGATGTTATATCGCCCGCAGGCCGGTATGTGTTTATTAATTTGTATTATAAATATATGTGCATATGTATAAATTTAATGAAAGTATAAAAGCGAAAACGTAACAGATAGATAGACAGAGTCGCTTGCTAATTTATAGGGACCATTTTTTACCATTGTACGCAACCGCACTGCGGTGTACGTCGACAATATTATAATTATATTATGATTACAAGCTTTTTGGATATTACTGACTGCGTCGTTAATTTAATTAAACCCGCAGCGACATATTCATAATACGGTCAATTTATTAATGCGAACCATGAACCAAAAACCATTTAATGAACGATAATAAATTTTATTGTCTTCGCCTGATATATATTTTGTCCGCGAATCCGTGTATCGTTGTTACAAATATCGCAGAAGTCGAAAAAACAGCAAATCTGTCCATTTGTTCACATCCGATCGGAGTTAAGATTATTTGACCTATGATCTAGTAAGGTTACGCTTAAGGTAAAAGACGCTAAATTCTGTACTACATGGAGGGAGTGTTTTAAATATAAAATTCCGCAATCAGCCCATCATCATCATCATAGATCCTTTTCATTCCACTGCTGTTGATGAAACGATGCAAGTGTGATTCATTCATTCATTCATTTATTCTTTATCGTTGATACAAAGAGCGGGCTTAATGTCAAACGCCATGTATTACCAATCAACAACGTTATTTTGATGCCAAAATACCACAAACAGCTCGATGGACATCGGTTAAATCTTTTATTATTTATATTATTACGCCAGGTCCCTTTAAGGATAGGCAGAGAGGACCGAGTGCCAAATATCTCTATCCTTAATCTTACATTTAAATCTTTACTTACCTTAAATCATTTATATATGCAGAATGTATGTTAGTATTTCGTGTGCAATGAGGAACAGAATTAATACAGTTGGGGCAATTCGGTTCGTCTGCGGCTCATAACCCATTCGGGTTAATCAATGACGCCATTATAGTGTAGTTAGTAGTGAGGACGATTGATAGGATTATTATTATTACTGTGAAGTGAGATAGTACTCTAACGCAAGTGGATAGATCGATTTAAAAAAAGTATGTACATAACAATACATATTATTTGTATATTGATTTGAAATGTTGAAGGATTATTATGTCGTCACATCAGGCTTCTTACGGGATAGCCAGAGAGCATCGAGTGGCAAATATCTCTACAATATCCTCACAGTAATAATGTGTCGTATATGTCGTAAAGCAACATGGGTGTATATTTACGGTCCGTGTGGACGAATTCGAAAAGGTGTCGCGGGCGGGCACATGTGTCAGGTGACTAGGAAAATGTTGCTACAAAAGTTGTATCTCAACGAACAGTAGCAACTCGCTGACGACCTTTAAAACGACTCCATGTTTTCGTACGTGTCAAAATACAGATGTTCTAAATTCTAAAGTAGATAGAGAATGTTTCGAGAATTTATGTTCTCGTAGGTAGTCAAGCAAAACTTTTCATAGACTTTATGTTATAATAATATTGTGAATCGTACTCGAAATTTTTTTTTTTCTGTATTGTTATCAAATCATCGGTGGTTGATTAC
>DWEH01000111.1:0-14590 GCA_018245815.1 Apyrrothrix aesculapus | reverse complement strand
TATTCTGGGTGGGAATCGAACCCACGACCCCCGGCGCAGCAGTTAGGTTCGTTAACCACTGCGCCAACGGGCCAGTCCAATAGTACCCGGCCCAGGACCTATCGATCGGCAGTCGCACTTGCAGCCAACACGATCCATTCTTAAAAGTGTGCATAATTTTCTAAAGAAACACGTGTGCACCAGGATTTCAATCCTGAACCCCGAAGTGGAAGTAATTCTAAGGTATGTATCGTAAGAAATACTAACCTGATCGAATCCTAAATAAGTTCCCAGCGCCAGAGCAGGCATTTCTCTCCCATTGTTGAGTATTACATTCGGCAAAACCGCTAAGCTGTTACTCATCTAAGGAACGCAATAATATTGTTAAAACAAGGAAACAACAATACAGTACTATATAGCATTAACTATACTATAGGGGAAATACAAGTGAGCTTGTTATTTTATTACGACTGCAAACTGTCTGCACACAGCGTGCTCGTGCGTCACAGAAAACTTGTAATATATACAAAACTTCCTATTAAGCACAATTATATTATTGTAGAGCTGCATGAATCAATAACTCGTCGTATTTTTATACTGCCTCTTTCCAGTTGGTTTGTATGTACGAGGCATGATACCTAAAAGAAAACAAACATATTAGGTATTACACATAACACAAGTCAATTAAATCAACACTCCTGTCCTATTCCTCCCAGTCCTACTCCCAGTCCCTAATCCAGTCTTATCCTCATACATGCACTACTCCTCATACATAACTAAAAAAATAGGTAGGTAATTCGCAAATTTTGAAAAGTGAAACTTGCCTACCTTCTAACATAACGTTGTAAAGCTATACGGTCGAACAAGCTGAGTCATGACCCATAAATCGATTAAAACTGTCAAAACAGTCAGGTTGAAATCATATTTTCAATTTCGAACTAATTTGGTTCAGGTAAGGTATTGTAATGTTAATGTATTTTTGCGAATATCGACCTAAAACTTTGTCAGTACAGGCAGAGGAGCGCGTGAGCCCGCCGAGACCGTGTCGGACCCAAGGGCCGGGAATAGGGCCGCGTGCGGCTTGTAAACATGCGTTAACATTGCAGTGCCGACGGCAACTTCGAGGTAACGTTGGCGACCAAGGCGACCATCTACCACCAAGGGCTAGTCGAATGGAAACCGCCCGCCATTTACAAGTCCTCCTGCGAAATAGACGTGGAATATTTTCCGTTCGACGAGCAAACGTGCGTTCTTAAGTTCGGTAGCTGGACGTACGACGGATTCAAGGTAATTGCGCGAGGCTCGCAGCAAGCTCTCGCTGACCGCTCTGTTTGTCCGCAGCGCCGACGGGAACTACGAGGTGACTCTGATGACCAAGGCCACGGTGTACTACAACGGCATGGTGGTGTGGCAGCCGCCCGCCGTCTATAAGTCGTCCTGCTCGATCGACGTCGAGTTCTTTCCTTACGACGTGCAAACCTGTGTGCTTAAGTTAGGCAGCTGGACGTATGACGGCTTCAAGGTGACGCCCCGCTGTACGCCGCTTGGCGCCGCGCGCGCGGGCCGTATCGTAGGGCCCGCCGCCGAGGCCGATGTCCATGCAGTAGCTTGTTCGCTCGAACGTAATTCGTCGTGTAATTATTAATTAATTTTGTCTATGTGGTATGTTACTCACTTTTACATATTGAGTGTACGCGCCGTAGCGCGACGGCGAAGAGCGCGCGACCACCCGCGCCGCCCGCTCCCCGCCGGCGCTCGCGCCTGTAGCTCTGACTTGTTGCAACTCTACGTACATATTGAGATGACGATGTTTAACTATGTGGAGTAGCAGTATGTCGACGTGCGTGTCCACGATCGCTCCAGTTTACCCACGGTCGGTTCCACTTAGTTCGATCGGCCTTCCTCGCTCCACGGAAAGGTATAAAATTCAAACAGCCAGGTGATATGGGATGCAACATCACTCGACTCGATCCTTTCCGACGCCTCCCGCTCCGACTGAGCCGATCCGCGCTATGTAAGGGCACGTCACCGTTGGGTACACCCGGCCAGTACAAACAGTAACCGATAATGTATACCGGCATGCGGTCAGTAGTTTTGACGCTACGCGGAGCGGCGTCACTCGGAGCGCACACCCCTGTCCCTCGCTGGCTCCGCTCGCGCCACACACACACGCCGACACGACGTCCCGCTACACGAGGCTTGTTGCATGCTCCGTACTGTCTGTGTACATTACACTTACCGCATGACTCCAGCTTGCCCCCCTACCAATTGCATTCCCGATCACGGCGGCCGCCAACCTCGTACTACGGCCGCGGCTCTTACACAGCTTCACACGAACCTACACGCGAACAGGTTTAGCACAGCACGTAGAGATTTGTCCAATAATGTTCACACCTGTGGCTCGACACACTACTGAGCATAATATGTCATCATACTGCATATTTTATACCTTTCCCTATTAGCGACTTTTAGTGGCTGTAAGAATTCAGTGTCGCTGACCATTGCATGAAAAATAAATCCATAAATACTGAAACATGAATAACGATCCCACACGATACAGACATGGAGTTCCTAGTGCACACAATATACTAGATGTTTACGGTAGAACGTGCGAGTCGTCGACTGAAGCGAACTAGTTCATTTCCCAGACCGCTGATATACTACATATATACAAATAAATAAACGCAACATCACGCCCGTAATCCCCGAAGAGGTAGGTAGAGGAGTGTACTACACTTCCAAGTTTCACCACTCGTGTTTACGTTACACTATGGAATAGGGCGTGAGCGTGTTGCCACACACCGGGCGCAAATCCGAGCCACTACTAGAAAATCTAAGTTATAAAAATGCAATAGCACCCGACCCAGGATTTGGACCCACGACCTCTCGATCGGCAGTCGCGCTTGTAACCACTCGACCAACGAGGCAGTCAAATATAGGTATACTTGTATAATTAGATACTTTTTTGACACCCACTATATAAATACTCTTAATTACAAAGTAAATTATGTTATTACAAAGTTTTATTTGTTATATTATTATTAGTGCTATGAACGCCTGCCACACGCTCTCAACAACATCCAGGGTTGACTGAGAGAATGCCATCAGGCATTCAGCATGTCCTTGTACTCTGGCAGCCCTTGTAGATTCAAGTGTTCCACAAGAATTTTTTTTTCGATAAATGTAATCTAGCCAACAGCCAGATGTGCACCCTGATGGTGAGTTCTCCCGTCGCCTATGGTCATTCGCAACACCCGAAGAGTGGCCAATATGTTTTCTTTGAAGGAGAGTTCTTTCAACTCTTCCTTCAAGAGCGAAACCAAAATCTGAATAGTCTTTGTGAAATTGTCACCTTTCAAGGACAGCTTTTGCGCATTGACAAGTCCCACGTCACGCCAGTACGGGCATACCGCCAAGTAGAGTGAGGCAATTTGCAAGTAGTTAAGACGTTAGGAACTGATTGGTAGGGAGCACCACTTATCTGAATGATTGATACTTGATTGACGGTCATGAATAACACATTGCATTTATTAATATTTTTAATATCTTCATTAGCACGCATTAATTATTGCGCAATCATTGTAATGAAGTATACATTATAGTGTCGTTTTTAGAAATTCGATCGATTTCGATCGTTCTAAATCTTTTTTATTGTTCCACTGTCGGAATGAGTCAGGCTAAGCCATAGTCATAAGCTATAGTGGAGCACAAGCTATAGTGGAGCACATTTCACACGTCTTGACAACATTACGAGAACTAAAGGTACGCAGGTTTTCTCACGATTATTTTCTTCATCATTACAGCAAGTGATATCTTAAAACGCTCATTTTTTGTAAGAACTTGCGCGCCAGGATTTGATTCCAGGACTAGTGGGAAACTGAATTCTAAACCATTAGACCCATCACTACACTGAAAGGGTATTATCATCATTTAACTGAATAGTCTAATCCACAATAACTAGTTTAGGGAATTTTAAGGACGTAAAAAAAAAACGTAAATCACGCCTGTAATCCCCAAAGAGGTAGGCAGAGGAGTGTAGTACACGAATTTTTAATTATAAAGACGATTTTATATAATGTTTGTGTTTGAGTCATGGAAGTTGAGAAAAATTTCGCTCGTAAATGATAATCGATTAAACTAAAATGATTTGATTTAATTAAATAAGAGGGCTGGAAAAGAAAATTAAATTGATGACTGATTAAAGATATTGTAGAAAGTGTTGAATGTGAATGAGAAAGAAGCGACTAGATTTTTTCTCGTACGTATAAAACATCAGGTCGAGTTATGTGGCAGACAGGGAAAACGAACAGTTTTACAGTAACCATATACCAGGAACGGCCGTCAGCAGACAACGAAATCACGAACATGTTGTACAAGAAGACAAGTATTTTAAATATTTACGAACGACTCGATATTTATTTGAAATCTTCGTAACTAAAGCTCTATTTGTACATTTAATGGATTTTCATTATCGTCCTTACAATAATTTCACAAACAAGAATATGTTTTTCAAGTGCGAGTTATAAACGAATATATAGGAACGCGACGTTTAGTATAGGCTTAATAAAATTCAATCATATTAATAATAATAATTTGAATGAATAAAAAGTGCAATGTTACTTAGAAAATAATATTTTGTGTCCCTTTTTTAATACTGTATCCGATTCAAACAGCTTGGCTGTCACGATTATCCAATAGTGAAACGATATGAGATTACGATTATGATAATTGTATATCGCCTGATTAATAATCATGAATGTGATTTCACGTAAAAATATGACAAAATTGATGTACACGCCCGCCCCTATATCGCACGTACGGTGGTCCATATGTGTAATCATATTATTACAGCAACAGCGACCGTGACACGGTATTATTGAAATGCTATAGATGTTAATTATGATATTTTAACGTAATTGTTCAAGGCAACAGAGTAGACGCAATGCACAAGTGAGACTGAGTTCGGCTTAACTGTAGCCGGTGTATACTTGGGGTGTACATCCATAGCGAAATCTTTGATTCATCGCTTATTGGATAAAACATTATTTAAAACTGACATCTTGCATTAAACGTATTTGCATCTGTCATCTAAACACCAGTTTTATAAAGCACTCATAACGGCTATCCTTCTTGTAGTGTCTGGTGTTGACTCATCCCATAAATCTACGTAACATCACGTCTGTTATCCCCGGAGAGGTAGGCAGAGGAGTGTAGTACACTCCCACGTGTAGTACACTCGAATAAATCTATGCTATTAAAATTTTTAAATTATTAAAAATTTTCTACGTAATACACAACATCACGCTTGTAATCTTCTTTAAATGTTCTTCGTGCCGTATGCTAACATACTGTTTACCCCTCAATTCCTCGAAGGTATGTCTGTCTTGGTCGGTCGCAAGACGTGGTTCATACGTACCTCGAGCTAAATGAATACATTACTTCTACTCATCATCATCTACATCATTTTCCTCAATATTTGAATACTGCAATATTATAATGCACGTCAGCGGTGATATGTGGAGTTTACTCAATTTTAATTATCTTTCCCCAGGTTTCTGGTAACTTAAGACGAGTTTAAAAAACGTAACATCACACCTGTAATCCCCGAAGGGGTAGACAGAGGAGTGTAGTACACTCCTACGTTTCACCAGTTACGTTTACGTCCCAATATGTAATAGGTGGTGAGTCTATTGCCATACACCGGGCACAAGTCCTGACTCCGAGCCACTACCAGAAATTCTAATTTTAGAAAAATCCAATAGTACACTACCCGGGATTTGAAACCAGGACCTCTACGTTAGGGATTACAGGCGTGATGTTACGTAAATGACTAAATCACCTTAGTATATTTAAAACGATTGCTGTATCTTAAATCTTAAATCTTGGGTCGCACTGACACTGACGCATATATCAATACAACAGGAATCGACGTCCATATTTGTCACTCGGCCGGCGCCTGGCGTTACGTCACGCTAATTCAATTTAAATTCACGTCAATTTAAATTGACAACGTTACCTAGGACACTTTTATCTTGTTACGAGTTAGTAATGTAACCTCTATAACCCATAACAATTACCTCTAGCAGGGCGCTACACCTTCCAGGTGAGCTGATGGCTTGGCAGCACGGGGGATCGAAAATAACTGTGCAAGCATTGGACACTGGAGACAGACAACTGCGGACTCGTCCACTTGCCCAATTACATCCTATGGGCCGTGAGCTCATGTCAAAATGTATTAATTATCATATTCGTTTAAAGTGATGCTTTGTTATTATTGAGCTGATGTTGAACGAGGTACATGCTGATGCTGACGTACAATACGTTAAGGTACATATTTATGTAGTAGGGGTTAGATAGGTAACAAAGTGTGTTTATGTATGTTTACAGCTGTTCAATGCAACATGGATTAATGTTGTGAACATAGCAATGCACAAATGTGGAGCAGGCGGCGGTACCCACGAGCTTAGCGAACATGCTGAGCGGTGCTGCGACTGCACGGAGTCATACAAGCTGAAGTCGAATGAGCTTTATATAATAACGTACTGGCCTTGATCTTTACGGCACCGTGATCTAATTTTCGTCAACTGTCGACAATTGTACACAGTAGAGAGGAAACGTGTATGAGGTTGATGCTCTGTAGAGGAGATGTAGTTCGTGGCACCCGGCCTGGCCATGTGGGCAAGCTTGTCGCATACGTCAACACTCGTTTATGTCAAGCGAGTAGCGCGCGGCGGGCCCCGCGCACGCAGCACTGCAAACAGTATTGTTCACACTGCTGCTTGCGGCCGCACTCACTGTCCCTTGGATATTATAGATTTTCCCGCCAAAAAAGTATATACCTACCTTGACCGCGACTACACGTTATCGTCACACCTAATTCCGTTGAAACCTGTTCATTATTTTTTTGGTGGCGAGCGAATAGACAAGAATTTTTTTTGAGGTCCATATGTAAATCATACGTACTAATAACTATTAAGTACAAAAAATATTTTGTATGCAGATTTGACACTCGTTAGTTTTTTATTATTAAAATTGTTTTAGACCAATCAAAATCTATTGACTGTACAGCAATAACACTCGTTCTCATTGATATTTTTGTATAACTTTTTAGCAGTATATAAATTGTTTCAGCTGCATTACAAGTGGGAGCAATAAGTATCGTTTTTGTAATGACACTCGTAGAATAGCTAATTATTGCTAATTAGAAATTGTAACGAATATAACTTCTATATCGCCGTGTGTAGCGAGCGACAATGGCATTACAGCCGCGACGATACGGACTGTTCTCGTGTGAACTTATGAGATGTGATACACACGGGCCAGTGTGTGGTCCGTCGCAGTCGGGGCTGCAATAAAATAAATGACCCAAAACTATATTCGTGTCAGGTACGCAGTCGCGGGCGCGGGACACATGGAGCTGAACAAAGCGATCTAATTGCTCATGTAGAGCTCGTCTCGGCGCTGTTTGTATGTGCTCGTCACTTACATTGATTCCCAATGAGACTCTTTGTTTTTTTTCCGTTATGGTCTGCCTGCCTTCAAGGACGCAGCACGTGTATAAATATTGAAGAAATAATAAAAAATCAACAGTACATAACGCGCGCACACCCGCACTTCACACAAACGTTTCGGTTAAGGGACGCCATCAACATGTTTGCCAAGTTGGTAAGTGTTTATAGAAATAACTCCCTAATATTGTATTAGTTCGCGCTAAAAGTGATCAAACGGGTTATATTTTGTTTTAAGTATATTTGATACCTTACCGTCTGTCGTAACTGTGACAGCAATCCGAAAATGATTTGTTTTTTTACATTAAAACCGAGCTGTCCACAGAACCGATATCGATTCAAATGTAAATGGGCCCACACCGTGGTACAGCGTGTTACCGCGCCGTAACTAATCGAATCAGTTTTAACAACGTTACGCGATAACAATGACAACTTTTTGTTTCGAATCAAGTAACAAAACTATGTCGCATTTAGGAAACTTGCACCTGTCCATACAGAGACGTTCCGTACTTTAGTGATCATAGTAATCTTTACAACAGATCTTGATTCAATTGAAATTCAAATAGAATTAAATTTTATCACATGTATATTATTTTATATAACATGACATTATCTGTCCATCTGTATCAGCGGTGTCCTGTAATATACAAGAAATGGGTCGAACTAAGATAGCTTTTTATCGTGTCGTAAATAAAATATTGACTATCCAACAAATACGACACGTTGTACATTGTAGGGGTGCCCAAATTCAAAATTTATCAGCAACTCATATTATTCATTCTCATTAGTGAAGATCTCATTTTAAATAATTGTACCAATTCGAATAAATCCATTACGACACATACAATGAGTGCGGCGCGGGGTACCGGGCGGCCGCCACCCGGCCAGAAGTGAAGCGGCGCCTGCAGCGGATGAGTTCGGGATATCGTATGTTATCGTCATCGTCACCAGCCTGTCTAAGTCCACTGGTGGACATAGGCCTCGCCTGAGGTGTTTTACCCATAATGCATGCCGGTTGGGGATCGCAGAGCACGACTTCTCGCGCCATCCATGCTGCTGCCCGTAGGCGGCCACGGCATTCAACCATGCCTAGGCCGCACCGTACCGCGAGCAGCCAGCGCCGGGTTTAGTAGTCTCTTGCACCAACTCGATATCCCGGCGTGGGGCGGCGTGATACGAAGTATGTTGAGTAATTGATATTAGTCATAATCGTTACATAAAACTTGTGTAAGCTTTCAAATCTACGTCAATATGACAGTTTGAAGATAAAGTGTAAATAAACAATTGGAGGCTCTCAGTAACAAAGACGTATTTTTTGTATACATACGTAACTACATGTCCGAAACAATAATAGATGATCCATAACATTTATAAGACAACAAGCAGAGTGGCCGCGCGGGAGGCCGGGCCGAGGCGGATGTCGTCCGTCAGGCGTCGCGTAACGCGGCTCTAATTATGTAAGCGCGCCGCGTGCGGCCGCCGGCAGCGCGCGTCGGCGGGAACCGGCGCGTTGTTCGGGACGGATTACGTTTTTCGTTGATCATTTCGTAACCACTGTTTCGGAACTAGACCGATACCGTAAAAGCTTTTTGTTACAATTGGTTTTAGTTATAGACGGTGTAAGTAGCATTATTTTAACTTTGAAACGTCTTGTCGTATTGAAATGCATAAAAGATACACCAAGGACTAAAGCGCTGCCAACAGCTAAAATTATGTTGTGACTCTGACGCGTGATAAAGACATTTAGATATTACACTTAGGCCTTAGCCACCTTTTAGCCACCATACTAACTTAAGGGTGGTTTTAAAATTGTCTTACGTCCGTGGTGATGCCGTGTTATAGTTGTAAACCCGGGCTCTCTCTGTTTGCGGAGGAACCGTGCTCAGGCCTGGTAATTACAGAAAAGTATTAACCGACAATCAAATATTCTTTCCCACCATCACCAGCCTGTTTCTGTCCACTGCTGAACGTAAGCCTCCAGTGACGAGCTTTTGCCCCTAATCGGCAGCCAGGGCATGTAGCCGTGGCTAGGTAGGCTGCACTATACCGCGATCGGCCGCCAGTGTTGTTTATAATATGTAATTATCTCAAAAGTAGTTTGTAGTATTATATTATTAAAGTAGGTAATTGAAGTGTGTTGCACAATAGCCCGTGTAGGCGACACTACAACAAAACTAGTTGAAAGAGACGTGTCTACGACTATACGACACATGGAAGTAGAGCTCGTTGTACGGCGCTCTAATGACGGCGCTCTGTGACTTATGAGAACTCCTCACTCCACGGTTGACCTTGCGCCGCCACGGGTGTTTATTTGATGCTCACGCTACTCTGTTGCCGGCTTCTACACGAGCGCCTAGTAGGAGGGCACACCTACTCGTTAAGTCTTTCTTACACACTATTTTTATTGACATACTATGATAAAATATTTATTTAAAACATCAATTGATATAAATAGGGTTTCTGTCTCACACATTGAAGAGATATAGAATTCAAATTCTGGGTCGCATTTTCCACTTGATAGACTTATGGGATTTTCGGTAATTAAGTAGCAGCTGTAGTTGTGAAGGAAAATATCGCGAGAACATCGGAACACCGTGCTGTTTATGACATCTATTCTATCTGGATCTATACTAATTATACAACTAACAAATCGGTGTCTGTACATAGAAGATAACGTAACATCACGCCTGTAATCCCTGAAGAGGTAGGCAGAAGAGTGCAGTACTAGTAGACTCCCATTTTTCACGTTATGTTTCCGTCCTATTATGGAACAGGTGGTGAGTTCATAGCTCATAAATAAAAAATATCTGTCAATTTAAAGAATATGAAAGCTGAAACTTTGGTAATTGTCTGTATGATTATGATGATTGAAAGTGTATATAAATACAAAGTAAAAAATTGATAGTTTCGGAGTTATAAGTACCAATTGCAATTGAACTGACATATGTCCAAGCATATTAAATAGGGTTTTTATAGGGATAATTAGGCTGGACTAGTTTACGAGTACTTTCTTAAAACTTTACATTAAATCTTCTTTGTCGAGTCCACGGCTGATCGTCCCTTAAATGCTAACCTTCTTAGAACTAAATTGTATGTACAGGACCGTAAATCTACATCTATATATATTTTTAATGCATTGTGTCTAGATTTTTTTGTTTCCTGATTTTTGATATTTTTTTCTGATTCCTGACTTTTATAAATTTTTTTTCTTATATTTTCTTGGAGCAGAATCTCGCTACTTCTACTTCTTCTACTGCGCTATCCGTAGCCAGGTTGGGGTCCTCTAGGGTGCAGTTCTTAGGTCTTAATGGGCAGTTCAAGAATTGACCTGCAGACTGGACGGCAACATCGCAGCAACGTCCCACCCGTGCATATTCTCTCTGCAGCGGCCAACGCCGACACGGAGCCGATTAAAGGCTTTCGAAGCCGGCCAGTTACGATATATACATTAAATGTACACATCGTAATTTTGTTTTCAAGATAAGGACCACGTGTCTAAGAAGTTAAACAAATTGACCGAAATTGATGCAGTACTTTTTTTGTTGCGCGCACAATGACAGACATCTATCATTTTATTTACATTCATTCAAAGTGTAAAATTGATTATTACCATTATGGGCATTTTGAAAATGTTGATAATGTCACTTGGTTCGATTATATTACGTTCGCTACTGATGTGCACACCTTTAACAGGTAATTCTCTTCGCCCTGATCGTGGTGGCCACGGCGGCTCCGCAGCTGTACAGCGGCTACGGTTACGGCGGCTACTCGGCCGGCTACCCCGGCTACGGCTACTCCGGCTACGGCAGCCCGCTCGCCTACAGCGGGTACGGCGGGTACGCGGCCTCTCCCTACAGCTACGGCTACGGCTATTACTGATTGTGCCAATTACGTTACTGGGATTTATTTTAAGTTTCTACCTGTACTTCCTACACCGGATTACAATGTTTTCAGCCGTCTTTCCTATTGTATTTGTCACCGCTTGTAAATAACTTCTGTTCCGTAACACAATAAACATTTTTGTCAAACGGTTTATTTCTTTTGTCATTTGTAATATACAGAGTGATTGGAAACAGGTGTAAAAGATCTGGAGGAGCAAAAGTCTAGCGCATATCCTATCAATCCATGTTATAATATCCTATCCAAAAATCAATGGTTCTAGAGTTATGAATTTTTTAAACATTTTTCAATAAAATCCTGATTTTCTAGAAAAAAAATCGATGATATTTGTTTTTACTTATTCCTACACAATTTTTTATGACATAGTTATTGTTTGATCATTGTTTTATTACATTTAATTAATAGTCATCACTTCGAGTCTAAAACTTTTAAATCAGGTTCTTTGAAAGTCGTGATAGTAAAATAAAGGCGTCATATTTTCATTTTTATTTAATCGTAAAACAAAATTTTTTTAATAAAATTTTCGTATGAAGCACATCAATAAGTGACTGACTTTAATACCTATCCGACTAGCTATAAGAAACTACGTAAAGTTTCTAAAATTTTGAAAAAATCACTTTATAATAAAACCAAGTACCTGGAAACACCAAACTGTAGAGATTCATAAAAGTAAACAACGCGCCGGCTTTTAATTTCACCCTTTTGTTTTTGATGTAACACGTGCGAGCTTATTGTTGTCGTTTTAGATATTGAGTTCATTGTAAAACATGTGCAATGTCTTTTTAGTTAATGAGTCAAAACGACAGTTAAAATTTAACTACTATCGTGTGCGGACGTACGTTATCGGTGTCTTAGTAAAATAGTTTTTCTTTTGCATACCAAATAAATTTAATTTCAATGGCAGGTTACAGCAATGAAGAATACGCTGACATTATCTATTGTTATGGACTTAGTAACGGAAATTGTTTGCAAGCACGAAGAGAATATCAGCTACGTTTTCCACATCGTCACCTACCAAGTCATAGAGTCTTTGTTGCGGCGTATCAACGCGTGAGGGAAACTGGCAGTGTTCAACAGAGGCGACATGACGGAGGTAGGCCCACACATCTACGATACTGAAGAAGAAGACAGAATCATAGACCATTTTGTTAGAGGCCCGATTACGTTAACCAGGATCGTGGCAAGATGGCTAGGTTTATCACAATGAAAAGTGTGGTTTACTGTGCATCCGGTAAGGCTTTATCCCTACCATTATACATCGGTCCAGGCCCCGGAGGAAGGAGTCTCTGCAAGGAGGTTAGACTTCTGCCGCTTTATGCTGCATGCAGGCACAGAACACAATCATTTTTTCACAAAAATATTGTGGACTGATGAATCGAAGTTTGACAGAGATGGCATAACGAATTTTCATAATAGCCATTATTGGGCACCGAGAGGTGAAAATCCCCACGTGATTAAAGAAGGAGCTCATCAGCGAAGATTCTCCGTAAACATATGGATGGACATAATTCATACATACTTGATAGGCCCTGTCTTCTTGCCCAACAATTTAAATGGGGAGACATACGAAGATTTTCTTCGAAACCATTTGTTTAATTATCTAGAGGACATACCACTGGATACTAGAAGAGGAATGGTGTTCCAACATGACGGCTGTCCCGCCCATTTTCGTTTCGGTGTTAGACACCACTTGCCCTCAGCGATGGATTGGCCGAGGCGGACCAATACCGTGGCCCGCAAGATGCCCTGATTATTACTTATGGGGTCACATGAAATCTTTAGTGTACACAACACCAATTAATACCATAGAAGATTTAAAGTCACGCATCATCGTCGCTGCTGACAAAATAAGAGAACAGCTCACAGGGAGAGTCACTCGATGTGGTCGTCAACACCACCACCGTCATCAGCACCACCATCGCCATCGTGTCTAAAGAAGTGTTCACTTCCAAAGGGTACTCTTTATTACAGTCCGCATTTTCTGTTTTGTTTTTTAATTAAATGTATAATTTGTTTGGAAAAGCAATGAATTGTGTAGCTTAGTATAGTCTAACAATAACCTTAACATTCCAACTTGAAATCTAAACGAATTGTGGTCAAATTTCGACCACTGGGCGACCACTAGTTAGAAGTATTAAACATAAGACGGTAGACATGGATCGACAACCACATCCTTCAGACCGAAACAGGTTGTAATCATATTTTCTATTTGAAGATAGAACCACCATGCTTGCCTTTGTAATCATATTATTAAATTTTATTATATAAAAATTACTTTCTATGAATACTTGGTAATAGGTACGAAAAAATTATTTAATGTACGTTATGGAGTATGGATAATAGTAGTATGGAAAAATAACATTGATGCCTAATGGTATATATTTCAGTGTGTCAATACGACGGGGAAGGGACTGGGGTCTGCTCATAAACAATAGGTGAAAAGGAATTATAAAACATTTTGAAGAATTAAAATATAGAAAAAGCTTATAGCATGTATATTATGTAGTCTACATTTGTTGCTCATGTACATTTAAGTATAGTATAAAGCGCCATCTATAAAAAATACTGATAAATTAATATACGAACGTTGATTCAGTGTAGTTAAAAGTTTATTGTACTCAAACTAGATGGCGCAGACACACAATAGCTTCATTCTAGTCCGTTTATGTTACAGTTAAAAAAAGATGCCACCAGTTTAAAAGAATTCGGTTGTTCGTTCTCATTCTGTTTAGAGCGTACCTATAATGACTGTCTTACAATTTAAAAGTTAATCTTTTTTCAAAGAATTTATACGATTCTTTACGTTGCTCGTCATAAAATCGACTGCAGCATAGGTAAGCATACCGTGAACTTCCAGTGTAGTTTGGCAGAGATGTGGGTTAGTGGCGAATACGTCTGTAAGGTATTTTCAAACCACCTTTAAAGCCTCCAGCAGCGAGGTTTTACTATTATTACGTAATAGTAACTGGAACCTACGGTATTGCTAAACATGCTCACCAAATCACGAAAACGTTAGAGATAATTTATCATCAGGGATCATTCATTTTTATAGATCGCTTGCAATTGGAAACTACTTTAGGGCTACAGCTGTGCACAGCTGATTGATTATAATTATTTAAAAATATTGTATTTTATTGTTCACTTAGGTTATTAAATAAAGTAGTATAAATAACAGCCAGTATTTAACATACACTTTGTACAAC
>DWEH01000110.1:0-14600 GCA_018245815.1 Apyrrothrix aesculapus | reverse complement strand
CTCACGATGTTTTCCTTCACCGTTATAGCAAGTGATATTTAAACTTAAAAGGCACATTTTGTAAAGAGGTGCGCGCCAGGATTTGAACCCGGCCTCCCGGAGTGAGAGGCTGAATTTCATACTACTAGGCTATAACTGCTTTTAATCACTGCGTTTCGAGGTTGTCACTAAGCTATTAGTTAACAATTATGTAATAAGTATGTAATTAGTAAATTCAGCTAACTAGTTTATAGTTATCCTAAAAACTGTGAGACTGTGTGTTAAAACTATTTTATTCAAAAACTACGCTACAGTGAGTGAAAATGTGATAGAATCGCGCTGGTATTATTAAGTGACACGTTCTGTGGGTGAAATATCCATAGAGATGATATAGATAGAGTAGGCGAGCCAAAAGCGCGTGTCTCGTTGTTAGAAAGAGAAAGAAAGAAAGAGTTTGGTATACGTGTCTCTCTTTAATGACACATGCGCTTTATATAATCGTATCTGATTGGCTTCTTAAGTAATTGACGGGCAAAGTTGCTGGTGTTTCTCTGCTGCGCATGCGTCTTTGAAGACAGAAACGAGTACCAATTTATTCTCTTTCTCTCTTAATCGACAAGAGGACTTTTTGCTTGGCTCGCCTGCTCTATATACATATAATATCTCTATGGAAGTATCCAATGTTTGCCGTGCGTAGCGCTTTCACTGACAACAATATATTCGTAGTAAGGTTCTTTCTACTTGAAGATTATTGTCGTCACAAAGGTTGTACGAGTAGCATAGATCCGATCGACTTTGAACAGAGATTTTAAATGTTTTCAAATGTAGATAAAAAAATCTCAGATAAATCTTGCGTTATATTATAAAAAGCTTTTCTGATTCTTAAGACGTTAATACCACAAGATGTTAGATATTATTAGAAAGATTTAAAAAAAAATTTAATACTTTCAAGGTATATATAAGAGTGAATTAAAGAGGCAAACATTTCATGTCTGTAATATTTTTGTGTCACTGTCAATTTACTTGGAAACTTGGTGAAAAAAAATATCACAAGCCTCTCTGTCTAAATTTAGCGAATCAGGTGTATGTACCAACTCAGATAATATTTACGGAGACCTTCATACAAAATCAAGGTAATTTTTACAGCTTGTTTTCCTTTGAATAATTCTGAAGATGCTGTGATACAATTTGCAAAAATAACGTAAAGTCAAGCAACAGTAAGTTACTTTAGTACGTTAAAAACGGACGGACGGAAGGACTCTAATCTAGAGTACGTCTCAATAAGTACGATCCTCCACCTATTTCTACTGCTAAATAAAAGTTTTTATTGTTATTTATTGTTTTCGACAGTATTGTAGGCGTACACGTGGCCAAGGACAGGAGTAGTGAGAAATATGTTACCGATGTTGTCAATAATAGGTATGTTTTATAATTGGGTACATATGTCTATTTCATTAATAATATCCACTGATTACCATTACTTCTGCGTATTTATTTGCTGCTTTTATAATACAATGAGAAAATGCAGTAAAAAGTTTGAAATAAAGAGTTAAAAAAATACCCAACATTTATTTCAGTTCATTTGTTATTAAAAAAGATAAATTTGTTAGTTGTTCTTTCAGTAACACAAATAGTTTTTATAATTTTCGCTAGTACAAAATTATGTTTTACTAGTAAAGCCGTCTAATCCTATACCAAAGCTGTGTTGTCTACATTCCACTTGAACTACGCCGTATACAAATTTCAATGTGAGAGCACTTTATATTCTTAGCAGACACGCGCTGTTGGAATATGCATGAAAATTTATTTTGCATGTTGTTTGAAAAAATAATATATGTTTAAAATATATTCAATTTTCATTTTTGGACGATAGTATCTTATAAATGTTTCCACTTATTAAAATGATGTTACCAGTTGACTTATTATGACGTGCAGCCAATAAAATCAACTTAAATATGACTTAACAAAGACATATAACATATATTTTATTAATTTTAACGCTGGTATATAAATGTTTAAATATACTTTGAGGGAGATCATAAACGGATTATGGTAATATGATGCTGTTAATAAAAATAAATAATAATATATAATCAAGACCTTATTATTTTAAGGTTTACAATGATTAAGAATTTATTAAACAAAATTGCAAAAGTATTTACATTAAATTTATTCGTTTGCGGTATTTCTTTAACACGTCTTGTCAAGTAACAAGTCTCGGTGAGGTGTTAACAAAACAGAAACAGTGTTAATTAAAACAAAGTAGTCGCGAGCGTCAAACTTTACAAACAACTTAATACAAAATGAAGTTATACGATTTAATATCCGATGAATTTGTAGAAATAAAGCTCATCGTTCTTCATATCTTTGTGTGCTCGTTCACAAAAGCGAGAAATCTGCGACTGCTTATGAAATCTAAGAAGATTTGCTGGTAGCCAATTCCATTTGTATGACAAATGTGAAAATTGTATTTCTAAATCCTTTTGATGTTCGTGATTTGATGCGACACACAGTTATGTATAATGTAAGTGTAAATATTAACTTATTGGATGTACTGAAAGGCGGAAAATATGACACTTCCTCACGTTTCCTGAACGAACATGCTTCACACAGTTATTTGAAATTTGATAATGGAACGTTTCGAACGTGTGTCGCTCGTGCAACGAGAAAATGAAATCTTATGCACTTCGACCGCTGTCTTGATCTATTTATGTAAGAGTAAGCATAGTTCAGCATTATTGTAGACCTGTTGGTACCTGACCTCTAGTGGCTCACTGAACAAAATCGTACGTAATACGAGTTGTCCAGTTAATCGATCAGAGCCGTAGTCAATTCATTATCAGTTAGTTTATAACTGCATTATACTAATTTAAATATACTCAGTTGTAATATATAACATTTAAAAAAGTTTATTAATCCTTAATTTCGGCCGAATGTAGGAAGGAAGTTAGAACATAAAATGTATGTAATTACATACATTAATGAATATTATACAATAACCTGAGTTTTTACTTCGAATATCAACTTTAAATTCCCGCGATGAAAATTTAAAATTTGCAAAAATTGATTGAATTTTTAATAAATACGTTGTCGAAATATTTAATCCTTTTTTTCAAATAACTTCTTAATTGTCTATCTGACCAATTTCATGCAGGGCACGTTTTTTTGATGCCCTGAAAAACTGCATTGAACACACAATTTTTTTAAATTGATTCATTAGTTTTAGAAATATCGTGGTTGAAAAATTTGGACCAATATTTTTCTTAAATAACTCGGTAAAAAATACATCTGAGCATAGCGGGAAGTTCCACGAATAGACTGCAGGTTCGACCGCTTTTTTAAAATGAAAAAACCACCAAACAAGCAGTCAGCAGTTACAGAAGGCTGTTGTTCTCCATGAACATCAGTAATTCGACTCGAAAAGAACTGCAGCAATAGGCCTGTTACTGTCAGTTACTACAGTTAGTATATAATTGAATTGTTTATCTTTTCATTAGATGATCGAACGTATTTTGAATTAACTAAAATACAGTACTCTAAAAACAGAACGTGTGTGACTAAAGCTTTACTTACTGTAAGTACTTTCTGGAAACTTTTACGTCGTAATGTATTTATACACTTTAATTAACAGGCTGCGATACGAAGGGTATTAGCGTGAAACACAAAACACGTGTATCGTAACTATTATAATATTGATATTTATATTACGCCCTCTCTAATGTTATAACAACATTTATTATTATATCTACTTCGTACACGTGTATAAAACGTTTCATTAAGGATTTTAGAAGACTATCGCTATACATACATTTACAAAGCAGTAATAGCTTAGTGATTCAGAATTTAGTCTCCTAATCCGTTGGGTCCTGTATACAAATCATCACACGTACCTTTTTTAACAAAAAGAAATATGTTCGTTTTCAAGACTTAAGTATCATTTGCTGTGATGGTAAAGAAAGTCTTCGTGAGGAAACCTGCTCACCTTAGAGTGCTTCATAATGTTCTCTAAGACGCGTAAAGTCTGCCTACCCGCAGTTGGCCCGCTCAATGAATTTACTTCTCTTCTCATTCTGAGAGGAGACTCGTGTCCAACAGTATAACAGAAAACAGTTTGATGTACTCGTACATATATTGAAAGTCGATTTAAAGGCGGATATTACATTATGAAATTGCCTGAATACCGTGCGAATGTCGTACTACACCTACTTACGGAAAAAACGAATAACACGTGTTTCGAAAAGGTGAAAATGCTATGAATACAAATTTGAAGTGGAACGCCTATACACGTACGAAGAACGTACAGCTTTCATGTTTGCGTGTGTTTGTTGAGATGTGAAATCGTCGTTTAGCGAGTAAGGGAACCGTTTGAGTGAATCAGCACACGAGCTTCGAGTTTTAAGCAGAATGCTTAGTATTGAATTGGAAAAGAGGGAATACATTCAATGTTTGTTTCATTGATTATATTTATTCGTCTTTCAAGACTAAGGTTACAGATATTTGGCACTCCGTACTTTCTACTTACCCTGCAAGGGCTCTGGCGAGATGGTATAATCATAATTAATACATTCTACATTTTTATATAAATTTATTTACATTTTTTATAGATCATTGTCATCATAGCAGTTGCAAAATATTTACTAATCTGTTCGTTCAGTGGATAGTAAACCAGACTGTTAAGACGGGGTCATGGGTTTGATTCCTAACCGGAAATATATTTGTGCGATGAATATGAGTATATGTGTCTGAGTAATACATCATCCATATAAGTACTCGTGTGTATTGAAAAAATTATACATGCAGTTTATTAGCTGTCTAGTTACCATAAAACAGGCTATGATTTCGGATTCAGGTGACGGCGTGAATTGTCCTAAGATATTATTGTTTTTATCTTAGTGTTGACATCGCTGACGCTAACGTGGTCTCATATCTTTTCATCTTCATAATTCACTATTCTGGATAAGCTACTAAGTAGTGTACATTCGAGAGCAACATGGTGGGTGAGCTGACATGGAGGATGCCGCCACGATATAAAGCGGTTTTCATAGTAATAATGGCACAAAAATTCGAAATTAAAACTTGCTAAAATACAATTTGTACAGTATCCAGTGCATCGGGTATTAGACACTGACAATATTTATTTACATCTACAGCTTGTTATTTGAAGATTACTTGATCCGCTCCTACCATAACTGTTGTTCTCGTTCATTCTTTGCAACGTTAAAGTTGGTAATTTTGATACTCCCCCGTATATTGTCCTAGCATTCTCGCTTAAATTTACAATCACAAATAAAAACGAAATGTCTACAGAAATTAACAGGCGAATAATGGCGGCCAACCGATGCTACTTCGGCCTCCGTAGATATTTTCGGTCTAAGCTTCTATCCAGGCAAACAAAAATTCTTATGTATAAGACCTTGCTGCGACCTGTGCTAACCTACGGCTCAGAGACGTGGGTATTGTGCAAAAAAGACGAGCACGACCTACTGATTTTTGAAAGAAAGATCCTAAGACGCATTTTTGGGGCTGTACAAGAGGGTGACTGCTGGCGAATCAGATATAACCATGAGTTGTACGTCATGTTTTCTGAACCAAACATAGCAAAGACCATAAAACTTGGACGCCTTCGCTGGCTAGGCCACGTTGAACGCATGGATGAGACGCGAACACCTAAACGTCTCCTGGAAGGAAAACCTGATGGTCGCAGAAGTCGGGGTAGACCGAAATTGCGATGGTTGGATGGCGTCGAGAAAGACCTCAAAGTTATCGGCGTCCGAGGCTGGAAACAAAAAGCTATGAATAGACCTGCCTGGAGAGCTGTTCTTGACCAGGCCAAGGCCCACATCGGGCTGTAGCGCCTTAGATGATGATGATGATGATATTTGTGTAAAATTTTTCATAAATTTAAATACAATCAACACACTGCCTCCTTGGTCGGGTGGTTAGGAGCACGACTGCAGATCTAGAAGTCCTGGATTCTAATCTCGAGTCGGGTACTATTGGATTTTTTAACTAGAATATCTGATAGTGGCTCGGAGTCTGGATTTGTGTTCCGTGTATGGCAGTAGGCTCACCACCTATTCCTTTGTGGGACGTAAACGTAACTGGTGAATCGTGAGAGTGTTCTGTACTCCTCTACCTACCTCTTCGGGGTTTACAGACGTGATGTTACGTTTCTAAATAAGCTCAAAAATTTTTTGGAATCAAAAATTTTGTTAAATACGTACCAGTGACATGTACTATTTTATGTAAATCATATATTATATGAGGTATGTAATGTTCTGCTCAGTAAGAAAAATACATTTGTGAAACGATGTAAACACGCGAAAAGCACGGCAGCAAGCGGCTGCTATCGCTTCGGGGAATCGTTACTTACAACACGCGATAACATCAGAATGGAGCGTACATACAGACATAGAGTAATGCTCTCCCAATTCCGAACATGCCTGACCAATGTTTCTGCAGCGATTTCACTGTTGCTTATTCCTTTTTCCACACAAAATCACTTCTGTCACCATTTCTATGGTTTCTATAAAATTTATAGAAACAATCAGCAATACAAGAATCGAGACTACGATAGTGGGGAGACGGTGAATAGTGGTGCTTCAAATCGTGGACGAGCTTTACGAATGGCGCATTAGAGTTTTCACCACTCCACTTGTTTAAGCTTGTTCTTGGGCTCTGTAGAGAAACGTATTATTACGAGACGCCAGGGATAAATAAATAGTAATCCTGCCAACCCGCACTAGTTCAGCGTGGCAAACAATTTGATCTTCTCATTCTGTGAGGATGGCCGTGTCCAGTACTGGACACGGGCTTGGACAAGGCTTACGTCGATGACGCAAGCCTCAAAACATTTGATAAACGTAAGGACGAGATGGATTTTGAAATGAGAAACTATAATCACGTTAATATCGGGTTTGCTTATCTGAGGTATAATAAAATCTAACATCGCAAATGCTTCAGAAAATAAATGTAATTTTGAAAACAAAATTTCGTTTAGAATTTTCATTTTTAAATGTTATATAGTCAACAAACTTCGTTACATGAGTATATCAATAGTTAACGTATAAAGAAAGAACTCCCTCAACAACGCAACACCAGAAATGTGGTACAATTAATTACATTATCAGTTAATTGCAATGAGTCCTCGCGTAATGCCATTGCGCATCAAATTTCGTGGAATAAATCCTCGTGTAATAACAGTAGGTTCGTCTGACGCCGCAGAGAGCGGTGAGCCCACAGAGAGCGGTGAGCGCACAGAGTGCGGTGAGCCCGAAGTGATTACCGATTACTCGCTGCGCCCCGACCACACAACATATGGTTGAGCGTATGAGTATTCATTGCTCCTGTCTCGTCTACCCCTCACTCGTCATAATAAATAGATTACTTTGAGAATACGTGACATTCAAAATGGAAGGACTTCTCTGTGAAACTGGACCTACGTCATAAAAAGCGTTCTGAGCGTTCTTCCATTGAGGCAAAGGTCTTATACGTGGCAATGGGATATAATTGCTTACAGACAGTATTAGAAAGGATTGTCAGTTCAAACTATAGATAATTTTGAATCATCGCATAGTAATAGGATGTATTTTAACAACTGTTACTTGTCGCTAACATACACAAAGCACAGCTTAACTTGACAAGCTAACACGCAATGTACATACCGCGTGTTTGTTCGCTACGTGCTCACAATTACCCGAGTCGATATCTAAATGTAACAGGTCGTTAAGAACAAACAGTTCAGAACGGTACAGAATATAGGACAGCGGCTCTCAAAGTTACCGTTTTTTGGAATTTGTCAATGAATTGTTTCATACAAGCTTTCAGAGCGGCGCAAAAGAAGAACATCAACATGAAATAATCTTAAAATAGATATGAAAAAAATGGTTATTATATCTTCACGCCAGTTACCTTACAGGGTAGCCAGAGAGGACCGAGTGCTACATATCGGTATCCTTTCAGACCTACGGGTACCGTGATTTTTCTACATTCATCAGTCTCCGTTCCGTTCCGTTTTTCATTCATACACGCCGGTTATAGAGACTTTTGATTCCCCTATGAGCCAGTAAAATGGTGATGTACAATCTGCTTTTCTATTATCATGTCTATACATTATTTTGCTTCCAGATTGACTGCCGCTGGTTCTATTGGAGTAACAAGCCGGGAGCGGCGCGACGCTATCTATATGTTGAGCCCAACAACCGCCGATACGCTACAATATTTGACTATTGTTCACTCGCAATATGCTGTTACGACCTCTGTACAGTTCAGTTGTGGGGAATGTTGTCCGTCCAATTACATTATCTGTGTTTGTGTCCCGAATTATTTGAATATTGACTGCGTCTAATCCGCACCGAACAAGTTTTCGATCGATTTAATTGAGCATTGTCGTGGCCTGGTTTTGTTATTGATAGCAGGTAAAGAAAAGTACCAAGATATTTAGATCCCGTTTTTTGTAGTTCAAAAGTGAGCTTGGCCGAAATTGATCCCTGAGTTTCTGCTCGGATAGGCGTCGACCGGATGTTAAACGGGTTGTGTTGCGTACTTTATTGCTAAGTCATAAGTTTAACTGTGAACGTTGCAAATTTTAGAATACATTGTTCCAAATTGTTAATTGTAGTGGTTTTAGAATTAATATTTATTGTAGGTAACATCACGTCTGTAATCCCCGAAGAGGTAGGCAGAGGAGTGTAGTTCACTCGCAAATTTCACGAGTTACGTTTACGTCCCATTATGGAATAGGTGGTGAGTGTATTACGATACACCGGGCACAAATCCCAACTCCAAGCCACTACTACAAAATTCTACAAGAAAATCTAAGATAGAAAAATCCAATAGTACCCGGCGGGGATTTGAACACAGGGCCTTTCGATCAGCAGTCGCCTTGCACCCAACACGACCAAAGTGACAGTAAAAATATTTATTGTAATTAGCATTTAATAATGTGGCTTTCATTTATCAGAATTGTTAATTTAGTAATCAGTTCCATTGCTTCAGGTCATAAGTGACAACCTAAAAGGCGACATTTAACAGATTTATTACAGCTTTCGTACGGCTTTTTCCGTGAAAAACCAAAAATAGTTTTATAATAAAAAATAGTTTTATAATAAAAAATATTATAAATATTAAAAAATATTAAAAAAGGTCGGAAAAACGGTCCGACTTGAGATCACTTTACCAATAAATGTAATCTTAGACAATTTTTTTTTATTATTTATGTGCAATGTCTTAACATCTTAAAATAAGTTAACACAGCAGTTTGATCCTAAACTGAGCAGGACCAGACAGACAGCTTACAAACCTCACATATATTTATAAACGCATTCTTACGTATAATGCACAGGATAATTACACATCTTCATCATCGTCATCATCAGCCTATCTCAGTCCAATGCTGGACATAGGCCTTCCCCAAACAGTATCCTCGGCTTGCCGCATCCAGCTTCTGCCTGCATCCTTTCGCAGAAATAACACATGGTCATCACGAAAATATATTACCTGGGAGTATATAGTACTCACACCCCCGGCTTAGCAAGGTCACTAACCACTAAACAAACAGGAAATCAAATCGCTACTGTTAGAAGACTTCACATTCCACAGTAAGAGCCAGAGCCCTGTAGCCTGCAGCAGCTGGTGTGCTGATGTGAAAGAACTGTAATAGCGCAACACATTGGTGATTCGTCACCCGTGAGAGTGAGGTGTGATGCGTAATGACCCGCAGTGCGTAATGACCTGTGGTGGATACGGGAAACTGAGGAATTAGTCGATTGCCTATTGTTGAGACTGCCGCACTTTGTAAGGCAGAGTTCCATCAATTAGTTACGCGGTTGTTTGTATTAAAAGTATAACGGTGATTTCAAACATTTATTTTGTTAACAAAAGTCTGTGTTAGTAATAAGTTTTATATGTACGAATTATTACGCCTATAATCCCCGAAGAGGTAGGCAGAGGAGTGCAGTACACTCCCGCGTTTCACCTGTTACGTTTACGTACCAGTATTGAATAGGGGGTGAGCCTATTGGGCACAAATCTATACTCCAAGGCACTACTAGAAATTTCAACTAAAAATTCTACGTTAGAAACATCCAATAGTATCAGACTCAAGTAACGAATCCTGAAAATCCTGATCAGCAGTCACAATCACTCGCCCAACGAGGCAGTCAATTGTGAAATTTGTGTAATTTTCTATTATTGTTACATCATCACCCTAGGTAGGCAGAGAGCACCGTTTCAAACATTTTCAAACATCCTTACAGACCTGACGAGTTTATTCTGCATTTACCACATTCTTTTTACACGCACGCCAGTTCCGCAGATTTCTGACTCTGATTTATTGAATTTGTAATAACAAGTACTCGTAGGTTATACAACCACTTAGGCAATCCATACACAGTTCCAAAGGAGAGTTCACTACACCACGGTTGTCATACTTACCCACGCAAGTAAAATACAAATACCTATGTAACCTCATCACTCAGATGTCAGCGCCACCAGGAATCGAATGTTCTACACGGTAGACCGGTATGGTGACTTTGTGAACTACTAGCTCTTCCAGACTAGTTTCAATTTGATTAATTTGGAAGATTAATTTTGCGACTACATTGTTGTAATTCTCACAAAAACAACACATTTATAAGTCATGACTACAAAATAATATACATATATTATTAATATTCTTCATGTCACATCCTTAAGGTGGCAGGCGGAGAGCACTGATCATTATATAATGATATGATAATTGACGATTTTTGCCGCATAGTCATCATCAAGCTTTTTACCGTTGCACTGTTGGGTACGGATCTCCTCTCAGAATAAGAAAAATTAAGAGCATCTACCACTCTGGCCAAATGCGGGTTGGCAGGCCAAATTTAATTAATGAAACCCGAGTCATAAAAGTATGCAGTTGCTAGCAACAGCTAGTTAATAACAGGCAAATTGGTGTATGGAATGAGCGGCGATTAAAGTAACGAATGGTTCCATCGATGCGGTTGTATAGCTGATGACCGCTGACCGCATCGCTCCATACAACGTACTGCACGGTCGCTCGCTGCAGTTTGCGGTTCCTGTCTTGTACTCCGTTTACCAAATCGCCCTATATTTAATAAACATCGATGCAAAAATTTATTATGGTGTATATTATTCAGGCTATTTAGGAGTAAACGGTTTACGTTTTAACATAAGGAGTAGTTCGTGGTTTATGATTGTAGTTATAAATGATTTTGCACACGTTTAGGCAGGTTGCACCTACCGTTATAGTAATTTCTTATATTCTCTTTACATACATACATACATACATACATTTCTTCACGCCAGGTCCCTCACGGAGTAGGCAGAGGGCACCGAGTGCCAAATATCTTTATATTCTCTTTGTAATCGCTATTTCTTATATCTTATTATGACTTATGTATACAATACATATTTCAGTTTATCGTAGTAAATATAAATTAAATTTAGTAGGTTGCTTTATCTGTTGTTGTACTTTCACATCTTGTTTGTACAAAACGACAAAACAACTAAGAAACTATTATTATTATATTGTCACGCCAGTTCTCGTACTGGGTAGGCAGGGAGCAACAAATGTCAAATAAGTCTCTAGGTCTACATACCTGACGTATTTCTTCTACAAGAAAAAATAAAACCGTTTAACAAAACTAAAGTTTTCAATTATACGTAGCGATTAACCGTTGGTAATCGTAGTGGCTAGTAACCGTAGTCATTAAGCAGTGATAACCTAGTTGTTTGAAATTCAGCCTCTCATTCCGGAAGGCTGAGTTCAAGTCCTGGCGCGCACCGCTTTACAAAATGTGCGTTTTAAGATTAAATATCACTTGCTTTAAAGGTGAAGGAAAACATCGTGAGGATTCCTGCACAACTTAGAGTTTAAAAAAAAATGTTTCTTTAAGGCGTGTGAAGTCTACCAACCCGCACTTGGCCAGCGTGGTAGACTATGGTTTTAACCCTCTCATTCTGAGAGGAGACCCGAGTCCAGCAGTGGAACGATAAAAAGGGTTGGAAGAAAAAAAAAACTGTTGGGCTAAGACAATAATGAACTATAAAATTCTGGTTCCATGAGAAAATACCAAGTGCAGAGGCTCACTAACTTAGGCTGGATTTCTGCGGTCTGACGCATGTAGCGCTGGCAATACCGTTTAAATTTGCGGTGGCCACTACACGACATTTCGTTTTCACTCGTATAGTTTTTACTGTTATATGAGAACCGCATAAACCTCAACTTGATGGAGGACAGCTCAAGCTTTCATTAGTCATTTTCTTATTAATAGCCTTTCCATCATTACTTTGGAAAGTCGTAGAATCTCTCTGTGAGTGTTTGACTAATGAATTATTGACGCTGTGTAGATTTTGGGTGGTAATAAAAAATATGGTTATATGTTATTTTAGAAGTTCAAGGCAAGAATAAATATAATGCACAAGGTGACCTTTTATGTACGGATTATTGTTATGTGCATAAGATTGAATGCTCATTCGCTCGCCCTTGGGAAAGGGCCTGTCAATGTTTATATTGATAATGAAATTGCGGGTCACAGATAGTAGGTGGTTGTAAAAATACTTGATTGTTAATACCGTACAAAATAATCGATGTAACTACTTTGTGATGAGAATAATGGTTTTGTTTTGTTGATTTACTATAGGTAGTTTTCATTTTCTTATAGGACACCCTGTACCGATAATAGTATTGACTTTCAAGCGCGATTTTTAAATATTTTGTAGGCCAGATCAGAAGAAACTCGGATCTGGCATGAAGGTTTTGCCTAAATGTACACTTTTTTTTTCTCCCGACCCTTTTATCGTTCCACTGCTGGACACAGGTCTCCTCTCAGAATGAGAAGGATAAGGCCATAGTCTACCACGCTGGCCAAGTGCCGGTTGGCAGACTTCGCAGGCCATAGAAAACTATGTACACATACAAAAAAGTATATTTCCAAAAACACGAGTGAACGAAACTTAGAAATCATGTCATGACTATCAGTATCAATTATTTTACCATGGCGAGTAAAATATTCTCTCAAATTCATAAATTTACGAGGTGCATTTCTGGCACCTGTTAGCTTTGGATGCGATTGATTAACAATGTTATTTCATATGTACTTAATAGGCCACATTAGATTTAAATTACTGCTCACCGTCCAGCTTCAAAGCACGATGTAATCCAGACATTGTACTGGTACGTGGAACATAGCTCACGTCTTATGAAGTGTAGCATCAGCCGCGAACCGAGCGATTCTTCCAAGTACTGATACTTGCTTTCGCGCGTAAATTACAAACGCGTGAAACATTCATACACTACCGCGTCAGGACTACCTTCTCCACTTGGACATTTATTAGAAGTAAAGCTCTGTTGCAATGGCGATAAAATCGATTTTAATTTTTAGTTCAGAGCATTAAAGTTTCAAAAATTGGTAAAGTAAAATAAACTCAATGTTTAGTACACCATGGTCTATTTTTAGTTGACTTACTTTAACAATGTATTGTGAATATATGTTGGCATCGGTATTATATAAGGTCTGTTACGGCTTAGCAGCTTGTATCGTGATGCGTCGTGGTAGCGACAGCGAGGCGTTATGTTCGACGCTTGCTGAGTTACCGCCTCGCAGGTCTTGAGTGAGGTGTTGCGCTGTTAGTTCTGCAGATTTATGGTCGCCTGGTAACCGCGCTCGCCGTTCTACACTAACTGTACTTGATATTAGTACCGTAATGACTTGAAACGTAATAAACTATTATACCGTTTGTACAATTAAAATAAATAAGCTGATCTGGACTTATTCATACTTTCTACTAGTGGTTTATGGTATGGATAACGCTGTATAATTGTGAATACTGTTAGTTTATAATTGGTGATACGTGGTTGTGTTCTTCACTCCTGTGCCTACCTTTTCGGGGATTACAGGCATGATGTTACGTTTACCGTTAGTTTATAATACATCTCGTATGTCGCATGCAAGTTTGATGGCATTTCACAAGTTGTCAGTTTGCGATGAATAGATTATAATGGTATTGTGTGTGGTTTGGTACAGTTCACAATTTTTCAACAATTTACAATCACGCGAGATATATTATAAACTAACAGTGCTCACAATCATGTAGTGACAGATATACCTTTTTTGTATCGGGGAGGAAACATTCAAACAGTATCTTGGGAGAGATACCGGGTTATGGGATTTTTACCTCACTAACACCCCCTCGGTGACCTTCTTTTGCGCTCATAGGACTCCGGGATCTCTGACGGAACGCGCCTCTTAATGCGGCGCTCTTTCGGACCCTACACCGGGAAGATACTTATGTGACCTCCCATGCCTACCGGTTTTTACGACGATCTGTGGCCACACATATGATCGTCTTTCCCAGGATCGCTGCTGAACGGTTCAAGCTCCAACTATAACCGCTCGCGACTCCGGAAGCCTCTTTTTTGGCGCTTCTTACGACAGGCAGGAGATACCGTAGTTATCATTTGGTCCCAAGCTACAGAGACAGCGAAAGATATACCTACATGTACGAAGTCACAAGTACTGTATAATAATATTTCTTGGAACATAATATCTTGGGACATCTCCACACACGGCCATCTGATCCCATACTAAGCATCAAGAGAGCTTGTGTTATGG
>DWEH01000109.1:0-14624 GCA_018245815.1 Apyrrothrix aesculapus | reverse complement strand
ACCCGGGATTTGAACCCAGGACCTCTCGATCGGCAGTCGCGCTTGCAACCAACACGACCAACGAGGCAGTCTAAATAGAAGATTCCAGAAAGTCTAAGATTCACACCATTTAACATTTTTATTACTTTTATCTCGTTCTCCCTTCACAACTTGCACCGAACATCTTTGTAAACGGCGCCTTTGACGCACTGACAGCCGCTTTCACTGTCATTTCGAATTTTTGCGAGTGTCATCGTTACGGGCGGCGAGTACAAGGGGGTGAAATCGAACAAATAAGATTCCGTACCTTAACGTTGGCGCAAACAGGGGTGATTTCGAGATTGGCTCGTGTTTTATTAAAAGTTTTTCACTGGACGTAACCATTGTGCTATGTTGAATTTGACAACGCACATGTATGTACATATATACGCGGTATTTGCGTGTAGGTATCAGTCCTGTACATGCGCCAAAGCGAAAACACTTATTATTTTAAATTTTTTTAATGTTATGATACATTGCTGAAAGTTATTGTTTTACAGAACCATTATCTTTATGTTCCAGGTATGTTGTATCCTAACAAAAATGTCAAGCAAACTTGGTATGTATACTTAGAAAAATAAAGATTATTCCTGGCAATGACAATTTCTTCAATATGCCAGTTCTTGGTAAGCATATTGTCGAAATGTTTGGTAAGAATGTTATTACGTAATATTATATTTTACTAAACCGTTACTAGGCGGTACTAATAAACCCCGGGTACTTGGTTTCTTTGAATAAAGTTTTGGAAAAAGCGAAACAAAAGTGAATTTAAAAACCCTAAACGATAAGGAATCTACTTTCAAATTAAAATTAATCCGTCGACTTTAGGGTCCGCCAAACCGTTAGTCTTAATTTGAGTTTCCCTATGAATAAGGCCTCATTACACGGGGAGCGATGAAAATACATTTGTAAAGATAAATTTGTATGATACATTAACGTTAAAGAATAATTTTATTGTTCATGATGACTGATTGTTCACCGCGATATTAAATTCGTAGATTAAATAGTATAGAGCCTGTTAACAATTTTCTTTGAACTTTTACCATTATTATGTTTCTTTTTTGCTTTATTTTTTCTCTAAATTAAATTTCAATTTATAATAAAACCACGAGCCTATACCAAATTGAGTTAAATAAAGGACCATTCGTTCCAAAGGCACATGACTATGCGAAAACTTTTTACGGAAACTATTGTTATTATTTCCAGTTACAACGACGGTCCAATGTCTTGTATCTTGTTGTATCTGTCTCCTCTTTATCGAAGCAAATAGATTATTGTCTTAAATGTAGGGTATCCTCTACTTTTCGAGCCACCATCTTCAACACTAGATAGATATATTTAACAAGGATAGAGATATTTGGCACTCGGTGTTCTCTGCCTACCCCGTGAGGGACCTGGCGTGAAGATATGTATGTATGTAGTTACTTTTAAAACCTTGAAGTAGCGTGGAGTGTTCTGTTGGGCGACATATGTAGATGAGTGACAAGACATTAGAACCACTATGTAGACACTATTTCTGTATTAATTTGGTTTAACCAACACTTGCTATTCATTTCTTTTACATATAAAGAAAAAAGTGTGATGAAAATGTTCTCAGATACTACGAGAAAAAAGTCTGTAGTGAAAAGCAGTGTCGTGTTCTCAAATTTTAAACTTGATTGGATTTCTGCGTTAGGTAACTTTGGATGTTATATCAAATGCAGTATACGAACAATTGAATTCACGACAGAGTATTTTTCAGAAGTAATTAATATTCAACACTTTTCAGATGTTTGCATTGCTGTTTTTCAGAGTTCTTTATCCAGTAGTTTCGGTATCGACATTTCTGCTTTGATATTTCAATATTTTCCTGTGTTAAATAACGTAAAAAGATTGTCATTTGTACATATATTTGTCATAATCTATATCATACATTTCGCATAAATACGTCTGAGAAAATTTATTTCAAACTGGTTCCTGATGCACAGTACGAAACTGATGATAAAAGGGCTGTTATACCTATATAAAAATTAAGCTGGCAAAAATTTGTATTTGAGGAATACATTAATACTGGACATTTTACCTAGACTATCGTACAAATTAACGTTTATCTCAAAGTAATTTTTTGTGTCATATGTTTGTCCAGTTTTTATAGTATCCGCTAAATTCTAAGCAGTCAGAGGGATGCGCAGTTGGTTTTAATATTTATTTCATCTTCTATATCCAATGTATTGAAAAACGTTCTTACGAGACAAATATATATAATTTTCGCTTCTTCATTTCATGTTTTCTCTTTTCGTGCGATCGTTACTGACCTCGTTTATATCAAATTGAATGGTACCCGCGATTGTTGTTACAACGGGCGAGTCATTTGGAAGATTGCAGTGATTCACTCTCCAAATTACTTTCGCTAAGGTAAAGAAGATTTCAAGAATATTATGTACTACATCTACATCTGTTAATGTAGAAACGTAATAGCGATGTATCGATGAACTCACGTTTTTGTTACGGATTCAACGCGACATCACTAGTAGTTAAAAGGATTAGGACTATTAAATAAACGTTGTTTAATATTTATTAATGGATAATATCGATGTGGTATCGTTATCTTGTATTAACACGATATCAATTAAGAAACTCATTATTTTGATCACACTTTTATATACAACTATACAGTCGTGAAATTATTTTTAGATGTTTTCATGAGCTACAATTTAGGAGTACATTAATTTCGTGCAAGCGTGATGTTCACGCGGTGCACGCCGTGGAAACTCTTAAGTAGTACGACTATCATGACTTTACTTTACATTCACATAATATTTACATTACCTTACATTTACACACACACACACACACATGTATGTCCATAGACACATATATGTATGTCGATCTCGAAAAATATAACTTTGAATTAGCCAAAGGATTGATTCATCAAATACGAGATTACAGTCCAGACACATAAGATTCAGGCTCTTTCTTTTCGATATTAGTATCAGTGATCTTATTATGTCACCAACACATTATTACAGAAGTTAATAACGGTAGGTACATACGTTACGTTAACTCTCCGAACTCAATCTAAAGTCCCTTTTACATTAGCGTTTGTAGTTACGGTTTCAAACTGCTATACAGACTTAAAGTGAATTAGCCTTGGGATTTGGATTATTTAACAAGAAATAAGCTTCCAATATTCATAATTGTACGGAATTGCTATATATTGGTAAGTGATCTCTTGACGTTAAAGTTTGAGTCTATGGATTTAAAATAACGCAAATCTGATATACGTATTTTTGGTATTGCACCATTTGCTTTATGATGCGTCGAATTGAATTCATCATCACCAACATTTTTATAAGCCGACTGTTCGGCACAGGTCTTCTCTCATGGTGGTAAAGGTTTAGGCCATAGTCTGCCTCGCTGGTCGAGTGCAGGTTGGTAGCCTTCATATGCCTTTAAATCTTAATGGAAAACTTGTAAGATGTGCAGATTTTCTCAAGGAATTTTCCTTCACCGTTACAGCAAGTGATATTCAATATGTTTGAAACGCACATAATTTTCCAAGGAGAGCAGTGCGCACCAGGATTTTAATCCAGCACGCCAGAATGAGAAACTGAGTTCTAAGTCAATAGATTATCATCTTCTCTAATCTGATGGAAGTAGTGTGATGAATTATTCTGCAGACCTAATACTCGACTGCCTCGTTGGTCGTATTGGTTCTAAGCGTGAATGCCGATCGAGAGGTCCTGGGTTCAAATCCCGGGTCGAGTACTATTGGATTTTACTAAAAATTAGAATTTCTAGTAGTGGCTCGGAGACTGGATTAGTGTCCGGTGTATGGTAATAGGCTCACCACCTATTCCATATTGGCACGTAAACGTAACCGGTGAAACGTGGGAGTGTATTACACTCCTCTGCCTACCTCTTCAAGGATTTCAGGCGTGATGTGACGCTTAAGTATAAATATGGTATAACATGACATATAAATGTTGTGATAACGAACGCACAAACGAAACAAGCAGAGCGATTGAACGGTTTAAATGTTTGTTAAAACTCTACGGAATTGACCTTTAATACATTCACTTTGTAAAGGCTAATCTTCATCATTCATTCTGAATGATTCATAAGAGAAGCTTACAAAATTTCAACGAGGTTTACCCTTTGCTACCAGCTAACGGGTCCAAGATTTATTGGTTTTAATAAAGCAATTACGATATGAAAATAGGTATCTTTCAATATTGGAATTCCCATTTAACTAAATCCTTTGATGTATTCAAGATCATGAATACATTATCAGAGGGTAGATATTAAATGCCTTTTCCAGTGCTTGAGATTGCGGTGAATTAATATACAGCTTTATTTAAACAATTGTGAACTTTATTCACTGTGTGTTTCGTGTCAAAATTGTGTGCGTAAATTATATGCTTCTTAACTGTTTGCAGACACTAACGGAACAAAGAGAGGTAAATTGAAAAAAACACATCCACATTTTGTTCGAAGACAACCCTATATTTCTTACAATAATTTATTTTATAAACGAAGTCAATAAAGAGTTTTACTTTTGATTTTGAGCTTCGAAAAGCAAGTATTATATAGTTATTCTGATGAGTAGCAAATAAGCATTCCTCCCATTCAGCAGAAATCTACTATTAGAGAGATAGATGATAGTATAGGGTAGATGATGATGGGGTAGATGATGACAATGATGATCAAGATGATGATTTAAACTGTTGGAATTCTGCCTTGCTATTCATTTAATCAAATATAGGTACTGAGAATCAATACTTACACCGCACTGCTGTGTTCAGCGTGCACTGAAGACAGTACTTTTACTAATCTGTTCAATTTAATCGGCGGTAGACATTAATAGGTTACAGTTCAGTCGGTAATTCAATTAACTGAATATGGATTTGCTAATGATACTCCTGAAAATAGGCTCTGTACAAGTGAAACTAACATTTCAGCTAATATTATTCAGCATTTTTGGTTTCTGTTTGCAATACCAGTAGGCATGCAATATAGACAGATGCAGTGAACCTCAGATCTGTAGTTGAAGTAAACACACAAGACAAATTAATTTTACCGGTTTTGACATATCTTGTTACAAAGTAATTAAGTCATCGATCGACTGTTTTACATATAATTAAGTATTGCGTAATATTTAATATTGCATCCATCAATAACCAAGTTATAATCTACTTTAGCAGAGTACCTTAGTAGTTTAATTAAACAAGTTATTAAGAATATTTTCAAAAAGAAATTCAGAACGGAAAAATGCAATCAAGTGTTCAACAGCTCCTGGCCGTTTTACTGTATATATAATTTAGGAGTATTTCCCTGTTTTAAAGTTAAAGTAAAGTACGAGTAATCTTCCTATGATTGAACGTAACATTTGACGTTAATTTATTGTTCTAAATTATATTTATATTCCAATTCTATATTTTCTTTATAATTATATATTTTACACGTGGGAGTGTACTACACTCTTCTGCCTACCTCTTCGGGGATTACAGGTGTGATGTTACGTTTATTTTCTTTATAGTTAGTATAACTTGTTTAAATTAACTTATATTTTCATATGTTGTAAAAGAAATTGTTTTAAACTCTTGTATCTGCGTTATTAAAATATAATTATTATAATAAAAACAATCAAAATATCCTCGGTTCGGATTGGAAACGAATACAAAAAATTTAATATTATTATTATTAACGTTCAGACGGACGTTCTGAACGCAACGTTTGCATGGATTGCGTGGGAATAGTAATGATGCGGTCGGATTTTGCAGTATTTTGTGTAGTATAAATAAATTTATTGTTATCATCACTGCATTATCTGTAACGGTTTATTTTCCTTCACCGTTATGGCGAGTGACATTTAAACTTTAAAATAAGCTCAGAAGACGCCATATTAGTCATTGATATTGATATTTAAGTAAGCGAACTAATCGAAGGGGGTACAGCATAACCGTCAGATTAGAATTCGGGTCTCATGTATTCTTTAATCGCATTTACTATCAAGTAATCAGTTTACCACCAGTATGCAAACATGATAAAATTATTTCTGTTTTCCATCATACATGTACTGAAGATTTGTAAAAAATTACAAAGCCATTATCAATCATAACACAGCAGTCTATAATTCAAGTCAGTACAATCATTACAAACGGACGGTTCGAACGCAACGTTTGGAAGGCCTTAAACGATAACTTGTATCATAAATCTTCGCTATGCTAACAGTTATCGCTTAGAGAGTTATCGGAGTTGGTCGGAGAAAGCGTCGAATGAGTTACACGTCATGGTACTGCGATATCCTATAATAACTGGGGAGAGGAGGGAGTTTCAAAAAACCCGTAATTGGATATTAATGTAGTAGAGTAACCATTCTCGTTTCCCGGATATGTTAATTTCAAATGTTAATCTGTTATGTTAAATTTAATTAACAATTATTCAATTCCTCTCAAGATGGAAGTTCACGGCATCGAATAAAGTGTTATACATTTGTGTAGATGTCATAAAGAAAGCAAATCGAAATGTATATTCTTCTTATTTGAACGTTTTCACAATACTTTACGATACCATTAATTTTACATTTCTTTAATCATTTTTATTGATCGCTTCGTCTCGCAGAATTTCAATCCATATCGTTCTAAATCTAGTTCGTCTGGAAATACAAAAATATAGGCAAACTTGTACCTCTCATTACGCTTGACATTTTTCAATTCGGTTATTTCCCCGAACTAATGATGGCCCTACCGTTAAATGTACCTAACTATTACTACGATCAATGTTGGTGCAATTGAAGAGAAAGCTATTATCAAACGGCTCTACGCGAGTGTGGTGTTGTGCCAGAGTTACACGTAGTGTACAAAGCATTGTACATTTGCATAAAACAAGTTAACTTACCCAGCTAATATATTTCATATACACTTCGAACACATATAAGTATGTAATAGGTACATACATAAACATGTCCAATACAGTAATTTATCATAGTTCTATGCATATTGCAATGGGTTTGTTGTCTACGAGTAGAACTATGTATACCTTACTCTTGTATTTTGATACGACGTGCACACTATTTTACTATTTTTATAATATGTAGAATGTGCAGATTGAACGTCGAAAACAAATGTAGAAAGCGAATGTAAAGAACATATATAGAATATAATTAGAGAACAAATGTAGAGAGAACACATAGAAAGCAAATGTAGAGATCACATAGAAGACTCATAGAGAGCAAATGTAGAGATCACATAGAAGACTCATAGAGAGCAAATGTAGAGATCACATAGAAGACTCATGGAGAACAGATGTAGAGAACACATAGAGAATAAACGCAGAGTAACGACCAACGTCTGCTTTACTCTATGTAACGTTACTTAATAGTTATTCGCCACGATAAAAACTGAACTAGAAACGTTTACCTACTTGTTTGCTTTGATGCTTTCTTTTATGGTAAAAAATATAACGTACGGTACAGATGGGAGCTTGTTTTATTCTCATTTTAAACCTAAAAGGCTTTAGCAGTTTTGGTGATGTGTTATTTTGTCTCTTTATAGTTCGGTTTCGCTTTGGTAATGGGGTTTCATTACCATAAAGAATGCATAAGTCGATAGCGACGTCATTGGGGCATGTTGTTTTCAAGAACTCTTTTATTTTTACGTATCCAACCGTTTTTGTATACGCATTTGGATATCAGTGAAAGATTTTAAGCATAAACGACATAAAGAAAATAATTTTCAGTCCCATTGAAACGAATAAATGACTCCGGTGAGGGGCAATATCCACTCCAATTTCTTAGTGTTTGATAGGTCGCCATGAGCAACTATCATCTGGTGAGTACCATGAAAAAACAGAACCAATTGATTTAAACTGCTTTATTTTACGAAAAAAATTTTTTTTGCAGCGTGCATGTGTCGTGACTACACGTGTTTAAATAATGTACCGACTTCCGGAGACTGTCCCTATTACGACCTCTTAAGAAGCGGTAGCTCATAAAAAGGATTTCGGGTGGGTTCGAAATTAGTCAGACTATCCTGAACAAATATAGGTAAGTTAAATGGGTATATAATTTAAGCATGGGACATGCAGTCCTTCTGGTATTGTAGCATTTGGGACTAGATGGTCGAGGGTACGTTGTCTCTATCTTATCATATATTATTATGTGTTCTGGCTTATATACCTTTTTTATACATTGAACCTAGCAAACAGGCTGATGGGCCACCTGATGGTAAGCGGTCACCTCACCTATGGACATGTGCAATGCGACAGAAGTTAACAATGCTTGGCCTGCTTTGGAGGAGAGGTTTTTTGACGCCTTTCTCGAAGAACCACATATCATAGAGCTCCGGAAGTACCTCAGAAGAAAGTTCGTTCTTCTTTACCATTCATGAACGTATTGGACGCAAGATCTAGGATACCGTTGCTATTCAAATATGAAGCATGCTCGGCTCGCATTGTCAATAGTTCTCGAGAAAACTTTCACGTACATGGTATTTTGTTGCGAGAAGATCATATTAAGAATGTCGCTGTATCTTTAATAATTTAAGAAAAATATGCACTTGTGCGGATCCAAATTTCTATGAGTCTTTTGTAAATGTATAAATTTTTATTAACTATTCATCAACCTACTTTTTAAATAACTACGTAATAATTATGTATCGTTCCTTATATTGCCATAGAGAAGTAAATTTCATGGCACATTATTTAAATAGTAAACTAAGATTATATTCAGTATACATATTGACTACTTGGTTCCTATGTTTTCATCCGTCGTTTAACCTTAAGCACCTACATAAGATCAGTTAGTAATGCAGTGAAGTAGTTAGTCAAGGTATCTGCTACATTAATTACAAGTAAACGAGACCCGATAAGGCCCTGTCCAGTATGGATCCAATCGCATTAGGAGAGTAGCGGCGATTCCTCGTTCTACCAGCTTCTATATACGTTCTATGTGGGTTTGTGATGTTTTCTCGCATTAATATACAAAAACTTATATAGTACATGAAATACATGTACATATGTAAATATCCAGCGTAAAAGAGATTTATAATTACACGTGTATGCATTACCAAAAAATGAGGAAACAAATTGAGTACATATAAAATGCACAGTATTTTAAATGCTTGCCAATTTCTGTTAAAATACAGGTAATGTTATTATATCATCAAGCCAGGTACCTTACGGAGTAGGCACAGACAAATATCTCTATCTTTACTGGCAACATTAATTTGCGTAACACTGTTAAAGTTTAATACTTCCATTCAAAAATCAGAAGAATCTCTTACTCAATTTATATGTAAGATTTGAAACACACGTATTAAATAACAGTCAATCAGCTTAATAATAATCTAATATAGCAAAGTGTAGCCTTGGACGAAGCTGTTTAGTAGGGCTTCGAACTAAGCCTTCGCAATAAGCTGTTTATTCGCGTCAAGGGAAAACACAAATCTGATTCTTTTTATACACATCTAAACACCTCGTTGGTCGTGTTGGTTGCAAGCGTGACTGCCCAAATCCCAGGACTGTTCAAATCCCAGGTCGAATGCTACTGGATTTTTCTAAAAATTTGAATTTCTAGTAGTGGCTCAGAGTCTGGATGTGTGCCCGGTGTATGGCAATAGACTCACCACCTATTCCATATTGGGACGTAATTTTCAGTGTATATTGGTGAAACGTGGGAATGTACTACACTCCTCTGCGCACCTCTTCGGGGATTACAGGCGTGATGTTACGTTATTATGCAGCCATTATGGATATTTTTACTTCTCTCGTTTTCTTCACTGCTATGTGTCTTAAATCTACGTTTAGCATTTTTTTTTTATCAAATAATGTTTTGATTTTATAAGTAAGCCAAGGCGTAGACGGATGGCGCACTCGAACTGGACGAACAGAAGCGTGTACCTCATACAATTGTATGAGTAAAAAATTGAAATTGGCTACCTGTTCGCTGACACTCATTCATTTAACAATGCAACAACTCCTACATGGAAGTCAGGGATCCTATCAGGGAATACAAGTTTTCGAGGTTATTTGACCTAATAAATATTAGTGATATTGTGTACAAAGAGGTGTTGTGAACAAACTTAAAACAGGACAGTTTGCTGATAGGCAGATCACTTTACTAATGCGTAAAGTACGTAAAATTGCACACAATATATGTTGAATGATCTAACAACACGAGTATATACATATTTTAAGTAACACTTTTAGACCACTACCCACGGAGTTGTCCCTTATTCATCTCGTCCTGCCACACTTACCTCCTTCTGCACCCGAAGGTGGTCGATTTGCACGATCTTGACGTCCTTGAACCAGTTGAAGCGCAGGTCGAGCGCGCAGAACGTCTTCGCGTAGTTGGCGAACGTCACCAGCGCGCTGTTGTTGGCCTCCATCGCCTTCTGGAAGTCCCTGCACGGCATGTAGTTGTTGCCTGCGGGTAGATCGCATTTTTTAGGAATTGGACATGGAATACAAATCCGATCGGACCTGATGATAATCGCAAGGAATTCAAAATGCTTCTCGATAGAAATGTAAGAAAATCTTCTTCGCAGAACGAATAGAAATACGCAAAGTATAAAGTAAACTCCACAGTTCCGAGTGATGTATGCAAACTCGTTTATCTTAATATCAATTTATACACAATCTTATTTATTTGCTAGACTAAGTTATTAAGAAAATTAACTTACGAGTTCATAAGTTAATTTATATGTCATGTACTATAACGTCAATGTATGATGACATTGACGTTAATATAGATGTACAACTGAATCATCATAAATATGTTTGCTACATTAAGTAAAAAAAAAACGTGTTAAAGCAAACTATATATTATCATTAATATATACAAATATTAAACAATGAAAGGCATTATTGAAATACCGCATTTACTGCGCTCGTTAGGGGGTCATTTACAAGAGAATACACATCAACCCTTAAGGACAAAATGTAAATTTTTCCACAATAAAAACATGGCAACTTGTTCCGTGCGTTGAAATAATCTTTTCACGCTATGTTCAAAAAACCCCATGTCATAGTGTAGCGAAAACACCGGTGTAGTCACCCAGGAATTCTTGAAACACTTCTAAGTAACGAAGCAAATGAAGTTACAAGTCAACTGGTGGAAACTTCCAGCTACTCCTGACATTGTAATTCAACATCTAATAGAACAAACACTGGCAACCCTGGACAACATTTATTATCTAGAGAACTGAGTAACATTATCTCAAAAACAGGACGCAAGAAGACAAGGACGTTAATATCTTAAACCAAAAGACATATAGATAATAATAATTGTTGAAGAACTGACCGGACAAATCCACATTTATCTTTCGATTGCTCTGTACCAAGCTGACTGGGAACTCGGTGAGATTATTAGCGGACGCGTCCAAGATGGTGAGGTTGTACAGATATGCGAAGGGCCGCTTCGATTTGGGCGGCTCTGTGGGGCTGCTCAGATTGTTGTTCGAGATGTTCAGACACGCCACCGGCGAGTGCTTTGGGAATTGGCCTGGAGGAACAACAAATACATAACGTTAAATAATTATATGAAAGCGCACGCAGTCATGTGGCGGATAGAGATCGGAAACGATTTGCTAAGTTAAGCAACGATAGCACGGTTTGTATAACAATAGGTAATACAATTGCTTATTGTTAGTCTATAAACCTCGATGAAACTTCAATTACACTGATGTGTGGTAAATATAAATGCTTATAAGTTTAGCCAGTACGTAAATATCTAAGTTTGTACTTACTGCTTCCGTTATATTTACCCCCATCATCTATATCCTTGACTTCAGCATGAACAAAGAAAGATTGATAATATTAAAACTTCAAAACCAAAAAAATTTACTTTTCCACTCCATTATCTACTTTTATGTAAGCTATGTACACAGGTATTATTGACGCAGTGGGCTATTTTCAGTGTAGAAGTATCACGATCAGAGTCCGAGCTGACGAGAGACAGTCTTCGAAGTACTTTATTATACCTCAAATCAGATTACTTACAATTGAATTACATAACATCCACGAGGGACTAAGTGCGACACAGAAATGTGGATATTAGCAAGTAAGACAACATTTTCTTCGGAAACTTTTTCATTATCTTAACGTATATAACAATGTAACGTAATATCATAATATTCGTGTGTGTTACTTCGTGGCAAGTTTTACAGACCTTTTATCCACGCCTCTCAATATTTTATCCTTCGCGGGCAAATTTATTTCATCTGCGCACGCTCTAAATGAACTCAACTATTTCCATAGCACAATACTGTGTATGGCATATCGAAACGTAAAAATTCCTGCGGCCTATGACCAAAACGATCACGATTTGTATTGCATTTCCTTAATATGTAAAACTGCCGTGGTTACCTAAGAGATTGTTTTTTTTATTCATGGTACGGATCTGATTGCGTTCATTTTTTGTTCTATGTGATTAAAAATGTTAAATTGCGACCTACGCTACGTTAAGGAGTTACTGATACCCGCAAGACTAGGTACAACAGGGCTCTCAACTTGATTTTATAGAGAGATTATATGAAAGATGTGTTATTATTTAAAACAAAATATTTAAAAAAGTGTAGTTGTTTTTCGTCGCCCCGTACTGCTACTGATGAAATGTATGATGATAAACGTAAAATATGTCCTTAAAGTACAATGTGTTGTCATATGGGCGATGACGTTCATTGGGGAGCCCTATCTAACAGTGGACTGAAAAAGGCTTACGATCATGATGATGACGATGATTTGCATATATCTAAGGGAATTTTAAATGTTTTGCCATAAATACCGACCTACAATCTTGCCGATGCTGCCATCCGTGAGGGCCATGGACTCCAGCCGCCTGAACGTGCTCTGCGACACGTCCAGCTCATCAATGGTGGCGTTCAGCACGTGCAGGTTCTTCGTGTTCTGGGTCACTGCACACAAAAAAGAAAATAATAGTTTGGGACACTTCCACACAAAGTCATCTGATCGCGAAGTGGGCTCGATGAGAGCCTGTGTTATGGTAAACAGACGGCTAATAAACTACATGTAATAATATACGCTTATATAGATATTTCTTTTACATCCAGACACTGAACAAATACTTGTGCTCATCATACAGATTTGTATATGTCCTGGTGAGGATCGAACCCACGACCCCCGGCTCAGGAATCACGTTCAGGACTTGCTACAAACAAATAAGCGACAGTTTGTTTGCATATTTTAGTTCATTAAATTTAGCCTCGCTCGTTCTAGGTGTTGAATGTGTTCTTGTGTTGAATCCTAGCACACACCTCTGACTTTAAAAAAGTTATGTGCATTTTTTTTAATGAAATATCTCGGTGTTATGCCAAATGAAGACATCATAAGAAAACTTAGGCATGTTAAAGGTTCTACAAAATGTTCGTCAAGTCTTGTGAGACTTCTTAATTCGCAGTTGCGTAGCGGGGTAGATTATGCTTGAAGCACGCCATTCTCAAAGTGTGCTCCGTCCGCGGAGCCATGTGGCTCCATAAGGGATATGAGAAAGCTCTGCCGAAAATTTAAACATCGAATGAAACATTTTTTTACGTATCTACTGATATACGTAAAAAAACTTAATTGTACTGACAATAAAAATAATATTATGTAAAAGTTAATTTACATTATACGTGTATTTTGTACATTATTTACTGAAATATGACTAATATAAAGTCATCATTCGCTTATTTTATTGCTCCGTGAAACTTATAATTTTTCAAACTGGTTCCGTCGCAAACAAATTCGAAAACCGCTGCCTTAAGCTATTCCCTTACTAAGAGGAGAATGGAGATCCGTTTACATCAGTGGAAATATAAAACAGTTGAGGATGACAACGAAGATTGAAACTCGAAGAAATAATATTTAAACCGGTATTGGAAACAAAGCATTTATTCAAGAAACTGAATATATACAGAACAGTTTGTTAATAAAAATATGATTAATGGTGCCTTCCACGTAACAAAATGAGCACAATGTAGGTGTCGTAAAGTCATAAATATATAGGGATATATATATACATGTACTTACTTGTATAAAGTATTGTAGTGGACGATCGTAAACAATAAGACACTTGTTCCACTTATATCGTAACGACGATAAGCGACAAGATTAATATTATATTTTGAAAGCACAAAATTGTCTTATAATTGTCATCATCATCATCAGCAATTTCGTCGTTCCACCGTCCAGCAGTCTCCTCTCAGAATGAGAATAATTAAGACCATAGTCTGCCACGCTCGCCAACCGTGAGTTGGCAGAAAATATCAGTCTTATAGTCCGTAATAATATTTAACAAACCAATACATATTATGTCAAATCAACAATATTTTCAAATCAAAACGATCTGTAGATACCTACAACGCACGACTGTATTAAGGGCACGACCACGCCACTAGTGTTACACGCCGGGCGCCAGGCGACGGTTAATAAGATCACTTTGATCCTTTCTTACATATTTTTTATACATTATTTCATTTCATATTGACTGCCTCGTTGGTCGTGTTGGTTGCATGCACGACTGCCGATCGAGAGGTCCTGGGTTCGAAACCTGGGTTGAGTACTATTAGATTTTTCTAAAATTAGAATTTCTAGTAGTGGCTCGAAGTCTGGATTAGTGCCCGGTG
>DWEH01000108.1:0-14638 GCA_018245815.1 Apyrrothrix aesculapus | reverse complement strand
TATGGAATAGGTGGTGAGTCTATTGCCATACACCGGGCACAAATCCAGACCCCGAGCCACTACTAGAAATTCTAATTACTCGACCCGGGATTTGACCCCAGGACCTCTCGATCGGCAGTCGCGCTTGCAACCAACACGACCAACGAGGCAGTGAAATTATTATTATTTGCTATTAAACGTTTTATAACTAGCTCCAAAGCTATCCCGAAAATACAACCTCGTACATGCTTAAGGCGGCGGTGCACAATTTTATCATAAACCTTACTCTAAATCTAAGTTTTGATTTTTACTAATGTATCCTATCTTCATAAGTACCCACGACAGTTGAATAATTGAGGAATGTTCGCAAAATGCGTATATCCCAACCGATACAACGCGTCTCTGCAATTACTAAAGCGTGGGCCTCAACACTTGGGATTATCCGCTTCGATGAATCATACAGGAAACTTTACTTGAAAATATTTTCACGTACTGCGGTGTTGCAAGTATGAAAGTGTTATTCATCGCTTGTGGCGAGGAGTAACACAGAAGTAAAATCTATAATAATAATATAAACAATAAATCTGCGTAAAGATAGTCACAGAATAACAATACATAATATATTTATTTTAAATTTTATTTACTATATATATCTTTGCAGTCGTTATCTGCGTAATGATATGTCTATGCTATCTCTAGATTTCTTACTACCCCGCGACGTTTTGCTACAGATATCGACGCACGCACGACGTCAGAATCTTATAGCGATGTGTGTGGTCACTGGAGCGTTACTATAGAAAGTAATGCTATCATGTACCTTGCTATAGTGTATATTATAGCTCCGTCTGTGGTGACATTAAAACAAATGATTTCCACGTACACTATACGCTGTTTACTACGAACTTAACAATGCCTCGTTGGTCGAATGGTTGCAAGCGCGACTGCTGAGCGAGAGGTCCTGAATTCGATCCCCGGTCGGGTGCTATTGGGTTTGTCTAACTTGAAATTCCTAGTAGTAGCTCTGTGTTTGAATTTGTGCCCAGTGTATGGCAATAGACTCACCCCCTATTCCATAGTGGAACGGAAACGTAACTGGCAAAACGTGGGAGTGTATTACACTCCTCAGCCTACCCCTGAAGGGAGGCGTGATGCAGGCGTGACATAACGACAAATAGTAATGATAATAAAATGATATAATTCAACCGTTAAGATCAATGAATATAACGAGCGCTGACTGATAACCTATGAACCCCATTTGTTGTGCCTAACTTGTACATACATTTTTATTTGCAACTCAGATAATCATATATCTCAATTTGTCAGAATTATTTATTGCTCATAAAGGAGACAGCATAGCAATAAGCATACAAAATCGGAAATCTGTTTACTTGTATCGTAACAGAAGTAACATACCATTATTTTTTAAAATTAATATTATTCATGTTGCTTTGTCACTACACATTATTAATGACAAAGCATATGACTAACTGCGAGAACATGCTTTCCTTAACTTTTAACTTGCGTTTTTAGTATTAAATGAATATTGATGATGTATTAAATGAGTAGTAATAAATGAAGTATCATATTACATTATTATACTGTGCTCTCAGCCTACCCCGTAAGGGAGCTGGTGTGAGAATATGTAGGCTTGTATTATTACACCAAAGTCTTGGATTGTACGTAGAATTTAATACTTAACAATTTCATACTTAGATAAAAATAATGACCCACAAAATTGAACAAAAAAAATATTGTTATCATTAAAAAAAAAACGCTCTTTGTTTCTTGTTTGGTTTCATTTGTAAGCTAGCTTATCAGTTTGACCGTCTCTTGGCTGACGTGTTACATAGTAGTATTTGAAAAAAATGCTTACAAGTCGGTATAAAGTACTCTTCTCTATACGAAGCAGATATAAGTAATACTACCTTCGTATAACTAAAGCCATAGTAGTTGTTTGAAGGGAGTTCCCATATCGCGTTCATATCAGCCGTAGACAGAGATTACCGTAATCGGATAGCGAATATTGATATCGATTGCCTCCCAACGTCCAAAACACTCGGAGGAAGATATTTTATATGAATATTCGCTAGTTTCACCTCGCGACTCCGCTCGCTTTGGAGAAAACAATAAAAAATCAATGTGCGTATTGAGAGACAGATTGGTGCAGAACAGTACATGGACAGCCGGGCAGTGGAGCGCGGGATGCGGGTCAGTGAGTGACCCGATAATCTGATAAGCCCGACACACTAGAAGCGCTCGGCGGCGGCGCTCGCGCGAATCGGGCATTGTGTGCTAAGCAGCGGCCATGGCGCAAACAAACAATGACGATGGCATGATTGCTCCGCTCGTAGCACCCATCGCTCGTATCATTTTATGGCACACGTCTAATTGGACTGGAATCAAAAGACGATAGGTAGGATTATACGATTTTGAAACTATATTTTTCTTGTACTTATCGCTGTCACATTTTTATTTGAACACTTGGAACGTTCCTAATCTTAACAGTTCCAGGTAAATACACTACAGATTAACTTCCCAATCCCAAGTTGGTATAAATGCACAACGATCCAGTGGTACTAACTTTCCGAGTAGAGTGTTGATGAGCGTGGAGAGCCACAACAGGAGCATCTCCACGAAACGGTCCACTGGGGCAGCGCGCCCGGCGGAGCGACACTGCCTCGGGTCCGGGCTCTCGCCGCCGCTATTCAACGATTCACATCTCGCACTCCCTGGTTCTCCGAGCCCGTGGGCCGCGCACCCGCGGAACGTCACGCCAACGTCACCGTGTGATCGATTGACGCGAGTTCCGGTCAGCCGGCGTAGCGACGTCGATCGCATTGGCCGCTTCTCGTTCGTGACTATATTTCTAATGAGATATCGATGCGTTCAAAATGTCAATCGTACCATTATGTGAACTTAAATCCTACGCGAAAGGTGCGCTTACCGATGAATAAGCGTTATTTCAAGTACCTTGACGACTGTCAATTTAATGGTTTCGAACACTCGTAAGTATTTCACAAAACAGTGTCACAAACGTTTATTTACGAGGCCACGGCGAGATACAATTTCCGCGTCGAAGAGATTTCATTTAAATGGTTAAGTTCACTTAGAACGAAATAGACGTTCTAAGCCAAACGGGTTAGAATTTAGATGATGATATGTTTACGTTACAAAAGTAAACACGATCGATATGTTTACATGGCGCAAGTGATGTACGGCTCACCTGAACGGTACGGCCGAATATAAGTACGACGGTAGCGAAAACAGAACACCCAGAACCACCGCGTGACACATGACGAAGGCGACTGACTGACGGCGCTATCCGGCTCCCCCGCGCCGCGCGCTCCCCTCCCACCAGTAGCCAAGTTCCGCAACCACAATATATGTCCGTCTCTGTTGCACTCCGACGCAGGCGCTTATCATCCACGCTGTGCCAGTAGTAAGACATCAGGTCATATGTATCGTATGATGTATTAACTCTACTCGCTACGGGAAATCAATATAAAAAAAAAATGTTGTCAAATGGCTACTACTTTCTTATATTTTATTGCTCTTGAAACATTAATCTTATTAAAGTGTACGAGAGATTGCGCAATGGTCTCATCACATTAACACAGCGGAGAGCTCCTTTTACAACCACATAGATGCATCGAAAAAGTTCAAGGCCGCACCGTGCTCACTCCGCTGGCCCAAACTTGGCAGTTTACGAAAAGTTATCACGGATGTATACCGTTTCGTAACATGTATTGCGCCTAGTGAAAAATGAGAAGAATTTGTAAAGCACGTATCATCGAGATGATGTTTTGGAAGTTTAGTGCAATGGGCAACTTGGCAGGCGGCAAATGGGGAACAGTAAAAGTGTCGCGAGTGGGAGCGTTAACCCTTCGCGGCGCGGGCGCTGTGCCAACCGCACCGCCCAACTATCCTTTATACATATTTCGTAGATCTCAACAAAATTAAGTATTATATCACTAAGAATATTATATAAACCTGTAATTTTATAATATAATAAAAGCTAACAAGGCGCCCTACGCCATCGACGGTGCGTTGAGCTCAAGAATTAAGTATCCGCTAACTTCTAACATGAATCCAGTAAAAGCCGTCGAAGCAGTAAAATATTTGATTATTGGCTAACAATATATAAGAAATCAACCTTGGTATACAAATAATTCTTATTTTATAGTCAGCTCTAAGGTCTCTAGCTCTGAAGGTCTGTGAATAAAAGACGATGCGATTTAAAAGGATGCGATATTGCGATACGATATAGTGCGGCGCGGTGAGGCATGCATCAATATTGTACTTAGTAATCGGGGCGGCGGTCCCGTTGCGTTCGTGACGTCCACATTTATATCGGACGGTTCGGGAAAGCTTACAGTTGATAGCTTTCGACTGCAAACTGGGTCAATGCCGTGCGTCAACACTCCGCAAGATTACACATTATGATATCACTTTGTTTTTGTAACGCGGTTCGATTCATTAAAAGTGGCAAGTCCTTGAGGTGCGGGCGCTGGCAGCTTAGACTCTCCATTTAAATGAATGTTGAAATGCGACGATACTCATTAAAAGTTTATGCGATAATATAAAAAGCATCAATATCTCAGACACAAGGTTACTGTCATTCAGTAGTTTGCAATAGTCGCCTACAAACATGGTAACGAAATATGTAATGACATTTAACCGTTAATAACATTGAGCTGTAACATGATTAACAACAAACGATTCAAATTTTTACCTGAAGAAAATGTTTGAATATAAGAACGCGGCTTTAAAGAATTGGCTATCATTTCAAGGCGGAAAGCACGCTGTTAGATAAATGGGCGCGTTGGGGTGTCTAAAGGGTTTCGACCACTAAAGCTTAGCTAAAGGGAAAAAGGGACATCAATCACGACACAGCCTTTGCTTAACATTCTATGGGATTGAATCGGTTCCCAGAAGCTGTTTTTATGAAGATCGCCCAACTGACCCGAGCTCAATCACTCCGACGCAAGTAGTAGCGTATCGGGGTAATTTCGGGAAACTTCAAATTGACGATATCAAAGACTCTTACACTACTATTAAACGCAAATATAAATATCGTAATTATTTCATGTAATTCGTGCTAAAGTGAGTGAGTGTCAATTATTAATATGAATTAATAAAATGAGTAGAATTGTTGAAACAACATTTGTCTCCTCTTAGAACCAATACAGTTCAGTACACTTGTGCAAACGCAACCTTTAATGTCCTTAATGAGAATGACATGAGACTAACGAGTCCTACGATTCCGAGGATAGAATCAAATGTAGGATTCGGAAGGGTGCTGGTGGTGGTTGTGGTGGCTGGCAGTGTCGGCTGTGAGCGCGGAACGCAACAATGGAGTGCAGGCGGCGGCGAGAGCGGCGGCGAGAGCGGCGTGGAGCGCGGCGGCGAGCGCGGCGGCGAGCGCGCGCCCGCCGCGCTTTCCACACGGAACTCATTACTCCCATTTAGGTTACGCGCACACGACAAATACGACTCTATTAGAAATTTATCGCTCAGCAGTCGAGCGACAAAGCGAACGGACCACCGCGATCGAACGGTACAGTACCACTTGTAGTGCCGTCACCCCTTTGACCGTCACTTCAATTTTAACGTCACCCCATTCCGCCTTATTGACTTGCAAACATTTCCCACGCGGCCGCATGAACGATCGGTCACTCTGCTGCCGAACGATCGGTTTATATTGCGTTCATTGTTGACTCAAATTTTACTACAATTGTATCACTCTTTAACAATTGAACTTAATTTTTTTTAGGTATTATTGTCATTTTCAATCGTGCGTAACGAAATAGGACTGATTTATTTTACTCAAAGAATTTCTTATTTCGACTATCAGCAGAATTACTAGTATAAACCTACTTTTATAGGTGATCTGGAAAGAAAGTTATAAATAGACTAATCTGTGCTACATGAAACGTGGGATATAAATGACAATATCACCCTTAACCTTTAAGGCTTCACCACTTATTTGTACTGAACGGTTGATATCAAATTGACATAAGGAAATTTAAACAGATACAAAAAACAATCGAGACGACAGGTTAGATCGGACAGAGAGAGACAGAGAAATAAGTAGGCTACAGTGTAGCGCAGTATGTGGAAGTGGAAATAGCAAAGCATTTCCTGGCTGGCCAGCCGGCGTGGCCGTGCGAAGAAAGCGCCTGCTCTGCACTGCAGAGGTGACGTGGCGCGGCCTTCAATCTATTTAGAACGCAGAAAATTCGATATCGTTACGGTCCGAAAGCGATGTTATAAAAACACAGCATGGAGCGATGTAAGAAATTGTTTAGATTGAAACGGACCATGCGGCTGCGTGCTACGGAGATATACAGTTTCACACTCGCCTATGATGTTTCTTATTATTCTACAATTAGACCTAAAAAAAGAATTCCTCGAAACATTTGTTTCGCGTCCTAGTAGATTCCGATACGTTAAGTTGTTGTAATTCTCAGAATTCGTTGACTGTTAAAATTACACAAACGTATATTCAAAATATCTACCGAACGAGTATTATATATTAACTCCCAAAACGATACGCAATTATTGCTGTCCAATAGACCAAAAATAAAAAGAACTGTTGTTTTTTTTTATTATGTATAGAGCGATTTAGACTTTTTATTACATAATAGACTAGCGTTTGGCCACGATCGCGCCTAGTGGAAATCGCCGAAACATCCTAAGATGGACCACGCATATTTAGAAAAACCCTATTCCCCTTCGCTTCAAAGTATCCTATTTTGAAGGCCTGCTGACAGATAAATTTAATTTTTCATTTATTTATGATGACTGAAAGATTACGGGTGCTGCAAGAGGCAGCAGACAGCACGCGCATATGGTGCGAGTTATAGTGACGCGAGGCGGCCGCTCGGCGCAAAAACATAGTTGCTTATGCGTCAAGCCATCGCGCAACTGCACTTTCACCGAGAATATCGCGATCCGCTTGCAACTGTATATAGTATATTATATGAAAAAGAATTACGTAAAAAAACCAGTAGTAACGTGTCCATAACTTCCATATACCTCGTTGTGTATACAATCATGTATATACCGCAATAACGTAAGCTTTATAACGGAAAAACAACCATATAAAACGAAACTTTAGTGACTTGACCACTTTTTCAAATATATAACAACACATCTTACATTGTGGCCAGTATTAATACATACAGAAACGAATTAAGTCACAACTTAATTAAACTCGTAAGTTTTAGAGCTTCACACAAGCACATCAAAATCAGTAAACATCGGAAAGTTTTATGAAATTACTACTAAGACGTAAAAGATGTTTCAAATAGCCAAGCAAAACTGTTTCACTGCTAATTAGGGCAACGGCCGACGTTGAAAGATTATAAAACTTCATTTAAATCACACCGCCAATCAAATCAGAACAGTACCAGTGATAGAAAGGGAACTGGCATTTCATTAGACCGAGCAACCGGCCTGAAGGTCGGCCGGTCGGTGCGCATACACACCTATTACGATACACGTTTTATACATAAAAAGCACAGACTTACGTACACTAGTACCTATACTGCATATGTCAGCCACTATTTCGATAGTCCAATGACAGCATGTATTCATTTAGTTGATCATTTGCTTACACACTAATGAATAGAAAGTAAAATCAAAGTATCACGGTATCGGTTACAAAATATAAAAATCGCTTCATTGTCGGGCGCGTGCTAGTTTTTTAATTGAAAAATTGTCTTTTATTTTATTTCACACTATACGCTTTCTAATGTTATTTTATATTTCAACGAGCATAAGATGATATATGGCCGGAAAGCGCCAATTACGGCAAATTTGCATCAATTAGCTATTATAAGAGTAATGAACGCCACGAGATCCTGGGTCGTGCAGAGTGATGCAACTGTCACACGCTACTAATGGAAAATCACGAGATATTTTTTTTAAATTATCTTCGACTTCATCACTGCTTGATTTCTTCATTCAAAAATTGGAGACCTCTCCAGTCACTTCTCCTCTCACAAACAACGTGCGTCATATCAATATTCACATATAAAATCGCTTCGATCTTCAGATCAATGTTTTGACGAAGTTACAATAGGTTACCTCGAAAATCAAAATTTATTGTCTCCTTTTATCTCCGCCCACTTTTGTTAACGAGTCATCTCTCAGAACGAGTAGGATTAAAGTTCCAGTCAGCTACACCGTTCAAGTTCGTAATGTTAGACTTAACGTGTCTTGAAGAAAACATTCTGCAGGGCTCAATATGTAGCAAATATATGACGCGAATACTACTTACCCTTGTTGACTAAGTTGTTGTATTCTAACCAGATTGATTTTAATTTTTCCTTTGATTTGGGAATTCCAGCAATATTGCCAAACTAATCTCGAGCGGTGCTTATATTATCGTCCCAGGGTAGGACGTGACAAACAGCAAAAAAAGGCGTCCATGAAAATCACACGAGACAAGTTCTTGTGACGCATCTATGAATAATTTAAAGTATTCCAATTTTACTTAGCATTTGATGCACTACCCTTACTTTGGTAACCTAAAAAAATTCTATCTCGTATTCAACAATAAAGTCACATGGAAATATTGCACTAATCAAAATTATGGAGAATTACTCCGAAACATTATAAACAATAAAGCCAATAAGGTCGTAAAATCACGCTGAGACATCAAGATGACATTCATATTATTAGTAGAAATGGGGATCACTCGAGTTTTAAAAGAAAACGGTAAGTTCAAATGCATTCATGAATATCCAACATGTAGCGAAGTTGCTCATTTACTGGCATATTTTAGAAGTCGGAAGGCGGTTGAGGAAAATCGCAAATGTGACGACACGCTCGAGTAGTTAGGGGGTAAGTGGGGGCGCTATGACGTCACTGAGCGGCGGCACCTGTTGCTGGCGGGTGGCGCATGACGTCACCGCAACCCGCGCCGTCCTGCGACAGCCGCCCACTCGTTCGCCAGTGGACTCGCGCTGAGCCACCGCGACAACAGTTTCATTAAACACAAACATTTCCTCATTTTTATACACTTCCTCGTAATAATGAGAAGCAAAATGTTGCATAGAAATCGCTATAACATATTCGCAACACTGAGAGCCTTGGAAAATAATCCCGACATGGGTTACCGATCAATTGGATTCTTGAAAATATTTACACAGCTCTAAAGGCTTTGATCTAAATCAACGACGTCCGCTGTAACCGTTAGTATTATTAAAGTATTGATCAAACTAAAGCTATATTGATGTATTCGTAAACTAAACACTTTAAAACTAATTTCAATATACAATGTCCGCAAGCCATTATACAACATGACAATGAACACTTTTTGTGCCCACTTGAAATAAGTTCTTCGGTGAAGTCACAAAGTAAGTAGATTAAGGCTCTTAGCGTTCACAATAATTTACAACGATCAAACCCGCAACCTAATACGGGTAAGAGGCACTGAAAGGCGTTTAAAGGCACGTATCGAGCTCGAGGTTAGCCGCGACCGATTCGACAAAGTCAACAACAAAGCCTTTTATTGTATATCTTTATAACAAAAACAAAAAACGATCGGTGCTCCTTGTCACCGGTCATTTTTTGGGCGCATAAAAAAATTGGATTTAACTTCCTATTGCTAAACCACGGGCGTCTGGCTATAATAACTATTATTGTCTGTCAAAAGACTCAAACACGTATTCCACAGGACTTATATGTACATATGTAGCTGTTGAAGAATGGGAGTACTACACTTCTCTGCCTATCCCTGCGGGCAATACACGACTGATGTTACGTTATGAACTGTCTATAAGTGCAGAATACTACTTAAGATCAGTTCCATAACGAGGAGACAAATATGTCTCTCGTAGTATACCTATCGAGGACACGAGTTGGTACCGGCTCATAACAATGCACAAAGCGTGTCATGCATGTGTGTACGTTGACCTATTAAGGCGCGGGTACTGTTACTCCTTATCAATTCCGCGGACGAGCCGCACGGTGACGCATCATCGACGAAATCAGATCGGTCCCGTTCCACGAACTGAAGCTCCAACCACGCGGGATCGGCAAATTCCTTGGCATTTGCATAGGTGACAGAAACAGTAGGTATGGGGGTATGCGGACCGACTTACACTTCTCCCAGTAGCCCACGAGGAGTTGAACTTAGACAGAAACGAAGGTGTACCTGCAGAGCTTATATGAGATCCTTTCTTGTTACTTCTGGAGGCTTAATTGAAACGGCCCATGCCCTTAGCGGGATAACGAACACTGCTGCTTACGGCATAAATAGGTGCAGAGGTGGCATTTACGCAGGCGGCCTTCTTAAGATACTTACTATATTTACTGACATTTAAAAGTTTTACGATTTTATAATTTCAACGTTATCAGTGCAGTCACATTAATAGCAGCGATCGCGTTACAGTACAGATATTTTTGTGGCACTATATACTATATGTGTGTTTGATACGATTTAATGGGTAACTACCGGTGCGACATAAGTGTCAAAAAGCGTCTAACAGCATCGCAGCAACGAAACACTTTAAAGGGAACAGCGGATTAGCAAACGTAATGCGGTCGCGGTGGAGCGGCACGGTGGCGAGCTTGCGCAAGCAACCACCTCGGCCACTTCCACACACACACACACACATGCTCGCACATACACACATCAGTGTATACGTGCGTATTCGCGCTCACTCCTACTACACGCATCACGTGTGCAGCAGGCTTGGCTATGGACAGACGACAGGACTAACCTGACACTTCCGCCGTTGACCGGTGTCTGTTGTACTTCATAAAGGACTTAATTTGCTCTTTGTATTGCTAGCATAGTTTCCCTAAGAAACATGATAGCGTGGTCTCGTTAAAAACGCAATTTATGTCATGCCTGCGCAGATTTTGTTTACAAGTGGATACGAAACTAGGTGGAATTTATTGTTGCGGTGATGCTGAGATGAAAATCTTTAAAGTCAAACATGTCATTTATACTAAACCCTCAAGCGGTTATGTTGAAAAATTTATTCTTCCCTTTTTTCTAAAATAATGTATCTATGTAATAATTTAAAATAGCTGTAAATTTTCCAAATAAACAAAACAGACGTTTCCCAAAAATACCTCCAGCACGCATGAGCAGCGTGTGCAATAACAGTTATAACTTACGGCAATAAGAACAACAATTATAAATGATTTCCAGAGCATTAAACGTTCACTTAAAAAGGTCAATTGGTGCGCGATGGCTCGACTCCTCGAGTGGGCCACGGTATGGTGTATTATCGGATTAAAATAATATATTGTATGGACGAACTAATTCTCGAGTGTGTCTGCTGCATTTGATGCGCGCAATGAATCTTTATTGATGCTGGTGGAGGTGGTAGCGCACCGTTACGACCGTGTAACCAACACGCTGGTGGTTGCCGATTGTGCAATATTCAGAGAAATAATATCGATAGCCGAGAATAATTTTGATTGTGAGCAACAGTACCCGGGCGCGGACATACCAAGAGCACCTACACTTGAACAAATAAAATGATCACATTGGTAACGAAGACGATTTGATGTACGATTTCATTTTATAAACTTTATATTATCGATAGATATACGATGTAGATATTTTATTATCTACTATCAATATATTTTTTATGTTAAAAATGAAGATATATTCGCATTTAATTAACGCATATTGTATAAATAAAGAATGATGCAAGCTAGCAATGGCCAAATTGCGCAAACCAATTACCTATACACTGGAACTCAAACGTTTGTGATTAATTATTGAAAATAAATTAATTTTAATTTTGATATATTGACCTTTAATAACATAACGACACGCCGGTATTTCTCGAACGAGTAGGCAGAGAGTGTAGTACTCCTACTTTTTACCAGTTATATCATAAGTCCCAGGTAATAGGGGGTGAGCGTTTATTAACATACACCAATAATAAATTCACTTTAATTCGACGTTAAATACTACCTAACCTAATTGAGTTCGGCGGACGAGAAGGTTGTAGCGGATTTGCACAACGGGCCGATACCCGGATGGAACTGAAGTACGAATGCATTAAGGTAATTGAAGGCCAAGGTGAATTGGCAACCAATTAATCGATGTGACAAGCGCACGCCGCGCCGCGCCTCGAACAATAGGTCCATTGGGAACTGGCCTTAATGAAATCTCGTAGCTACTTTTTGGGTAAATTAGGAAAAGAACATGTGGGCTGCTTAGATGTTAGCTGGTCGCTATAGTTCAGCATAAAAGATACCCTTTGATTTACGCCGGGGTATATAATAAATTCGTTATTTACTTTAGAAATTATTCTAAACTAGCAAGTGTCTAGACCCTCGTTCTAAGTACCTTTTTTATAGAGATTCGCTATGCCCCATTGACTACATTGACAAACATAAGAGTAGGGTTGAAGGTAGCTGGTTGAATTAAACGATTGCTAAAACACTACCCTCTTTTTTACTGGTATTACTGAAACTTGGCAGTACCCGACCCGTGGATCAGTCGCTAAACCTCTCGGTTAACAGATACCTTGCAACCAAAGATAGCCTTGCAAAGATAGCTTGCAACCACTCGACCAAAGAGGCAGTCTGATTTAATGAAACAAACAAAATATAAAGAAACAATTGGTGAGTGTGCATGTAATTGACGGCGGGCGGTTCGCGGGCGGCGAGCACTGACCCAGAGATGATTGAACCGGCGCGCGGCCGCCGCACGCACCGAGCATATCAATCCAGTCGTCGTCACGTCCGACGCAACTATTGTCTGTGATTACCTTTCAACTGCCAAACACGTGACTTGCGAAAGGTTTGATAAACAAGAACACAAATGCTTCTCCTTATCACTAGCCATATCTTCAAGATTTGAAAGAGGCAGCACAAATACTAACGACATCAGCTCATATTTTGTTCTGTACAGTTTTGGCAATGATGCTCTTTTTCACCAAGATGTCATGTCTTCTAGACTTTTGAAAGCTACAGCACAACTGCTAACAATACTTATGGTGAATCAGCTCATAATTAACTTTTAAATAAACATAGATGCATTTCGTCCGAGTCACGTCTCGAGTGTCCATATACAATGAGCGCACGCTGTGCTGAATCACTAATCAAGATTGAGCCGCCCCGAATGCGGCTCCGTCCATGTCTATGGCGATGGCACTGACCGTACGAATTTTGAATAAAACGTAACAATGAACGCAATAATAACGGTTCATACACGCCACGGCTAGGTAACCGCAGCGCCGTTTGACAAACGCGCCTCGTTCTGAAAGAACGCTGACTCTGGCTGAACGATCCATCTTCTCATCTCTATGAGCAGCGTCATACGCGATGTTAGTATTCTGCCCTCTACGCGGTGACAACAAAGTAAAACGACCGAAGCACGTGTGTGTATCATATGCATTTAAATATCTGTGGAATTTCATGTTTCAAACAATCCAATTACACTTTTTACGCCTTGAATTATATGTGCATTTTTTATTTAAAAGTTGTCTATAAACGTAACAAACAACACCACGTCTGTAATCCCCGAAGAGGTAGGCGAAAAGTGTAGTACACTCCCATGTTTCATCAGCTTCGTTTACGTCCCACTATTGAATAGGAGGTAAACCTATTGCCTTACATCGGGTACAAATTCAGACTCCGAGCACTTCAAGGAACTTTAAGTTAGAAGAATCCAATGTTCTACTGACTTGTCTTTACTACTACTGCTTGCTCATTCAAACCAAACGCCAAATGCGATCAACCACCAATTTTACCACCACCATTACGATCTCTTGACCAGTTCCCTATATCACAGGACTCACAGACAAGAAACATTTCTTCATTAACTACAAGATATATTTATGTTGTGTCGACATTATCGTATCAATATATGAGTATTGCGCTACGGCACATACATTCCGTGTTTGATTGTCGGCGATATTACATAATTATCATCATCAGCTTGTACACTGCTGGACATATGCCTCTCCTGAGGGGTTTTTGCCCATAATCCCGATGTTACGTACTTATCCATATAGACACCACATGAAAATTAATTCGAACCTATGACGTTATGAATAATATTCGAGCAAAATGCATACGAAAAGCAGGAAGCAATAGCGGGCTAAATGACCAAGTGTGGCCAAGCGTTTAAACTTTATCACGACAGAACAGTTTAATTGCATGCCAATTTACAAAGAATACACCGACAAGTAATTACTCGTGTGCGCCCGGATACACCGAAACGTACCAACTATTTGACGCGTTATTTTGCGGATAATGCAAAACCTTTATTATAATAAATAATGAAACCGCAACATTAAATATAATAAACAAAAACAAAAATCTTATGTTCAAGCATGTAATGTCCGTGATTACTCGTTATCTTGTTATGCCAAATCTAGTACTTAAAGATATGATGTACACAGTATATAGTTCAAAAATATATGCTACAGATAGAGTTAATTCTGACGGTGACACAAGACTATTGAATACACGAGACAAAATTAACATTTACGACACGCCGTCTACGCGCTCGATTGCCCAGTGCTGACCTGACCTCGCTGTATGACCCGCGTAGATGGCTGCAGGTAAGTAGTATGACATATCAAAGGTCCCTATTGTTTAGATCAACACTAAATAGCGGTAGATATCAGGTAGCGGTAATATCAGGCCGGTTGATAAATATTCTATCACACTT
>DWEH01000107.1:0-14679 GCA_018245815.1 Apyrrothrix aesculapus | reverse complement strand
TTTAGATTTTAGTATATTTTTAACGCTTAGGTTTAATTCCGTTTCATAACGTCACAAAGTTGGTCCGCAAGCTGAATAAACAGCTTATAATTAATAATTATTAATCAAACAGCATAAGGCAAACCAAAATAAGCTTTTCGACAACTTTCCGTCCCAAATTTTTGCGCACTCAACAAGGCACCTAACAAATTATGCGTAAAACACACTTCATGATCGCTCGCCACAAATGTTTTAGACGTTAAAAACTTTTGTCTCTGCTGTCACTGTACGAACACGCTCGTAGGAGCGAGACAAAAAATGCAACAGCGAAAGAGTCGACGCGTGTTTATGAATATGGCGACGATGTATATGCTGTAGATCCTTAGCGTGGACTGTGAGCCCTTTGTTTTAGGTCCCAATGTTTTTGGTTCCGTCGTCTGAAGGTCACGAGCACGAGCATTTGTTTATGGGCATACAATAACTGTTTTGTTTTCGTTGTTCTGCACTTGTAGCGATTACTTTATAAGAAAGAGCTAATTTAAATTCGTTGCGTTAGATGTTTATTGTCTGCCTCGTTGGTCCAGTTGCAAGCGCGGCTGCTGATCGGGATGTTCTGTTTTCGATCCCCGGGTCGGGCACTGTTGAGTTTTCTAACTCGATATTCCTATTAGTTGCTCGGAGTCTGAATTCGTGTCCGGTGCATGGGAATACATTGACAGGCTATTCCATATTGGGACGTAAACGTAACTGGTGAAACGTGGAAGTGTAATGCACTTCTCTGCCTACCTCTTCGGGGATTACAGGCGTGAATTACGTTCTTAGATGTTTCATAAGAATATCAGCATTTTAATGCAAGTTATGTCTTGCATATTACTTGTCACCATATACTACAAAAAAAGAAAATGTCCTTGACATTTTAACAACTGTACGGTTATATCATCAGCAGCACCAGCCTGTCCACTGCTGGACATAGGACAACCCTGCGTGACCTTTGCCCATAATCCCCACGCTGGGAATGCGTGTTGGGGATCACAAGCACGGCTTCTCGCACGCCGCACGGTACGCAGCCGTATATTTAATTTAATAATATCTTTATCCTTCCAGACCTAACCTGTTTCTTCTAGGTTCACGACGATCCTAATTCGGGTATACTCCTATAAGAAACCGGAAAACACTCACGGCCTATTCGGTTGCTGCGGGGTCCGGTCTCGTTGCCGTCTGTTCTTGAACCAGTTGGATACTTGTGTTAGCGTGAGACCGGTCTTCTGGGCCAGCGCTCGCTTCTCGTCTGGCGTCGGGTACCTGGGAAGCAGTCATTCGATACAACATACTCCACACTCTTAGTAAAGTGTAATGAAAAATAACGATAAATTAAGCCTATCTCGATGTAACAAAGCAAGCATAAATCGAATTGGTTCGTCTATTCATCATAAATTTACGCCTCTCTCTCTCTCGACCTTTTCCATTGTACCACTGCTGGACACGGGTCTCCTCTCAGAATGAGAGGGTTAAGGCCATAGTCGACCACGCTGGCCAAGTGCGGGTTGGCAGACTTCACACGCCTTGGAAAACTTTTTTATATGAATTCTAAGGTGTGCCGGTTTCCTCACGATGTTTTCCTTCACCGTTATACTCGTAGCAAGTGACATTTAATTTTAAAACGCACATTTTGTAAAGAGGTGCGCGCCAGGATTTGACCCGGCCTCCCGGAGTGAGAGGCTGAATTTCAAACCACTAGGCTATCACTGCTTAATAACTTTACGCCTATAATTCCCCAAATGGGTAGACAGGGAAGTGTAGTACACTCCCACGTTTCATCACTTACGCTAGACATCCCATTATGGACCAGAGAGCGAGCCCATTGCCAAATCACGTTACACACGTATGAGATAACTTACCGATTTCTGTAGTAGCAGTCTTTCAGAGCGTTCCTACTCTTCTCCTTGAAACAGTAGACCGTCTCCTCGCCATCCCATATCGTTTTTGGTAGCGGATATTTTTTTCGTAACCTGTATTTATCTACAGCACCTTGAAAGGACGATGTTAGTTATTTATTCGTTCATTCCTTTGTGCGTTCTTTGCTTCATTCATTCTCTCTCGTTCACTCAATTGACTAAATTATTTATACACACATACCTGCATACTTTTTATTGTAATGGACGTATAAAAAAAAGTTACATATGTATATGCAATTATTATTTACAATGATATAAAAATTAATGACAACAACTTTAATAACATCAATTAAATAGTTTTATTATCCTATTAAAATTATGTTACCCAAAAAATATATATATTTGTATATTAAAATATCATTATACATATACCTATTTATATAGAAAAATCGATAATACGGTCAACATTGAGAGTTGGTATAAATGTTAAAATGGTATAAGCGGACGTAGCATAGTGGATTAGAATTCCGTATTCGTATCCGGGAGTCCTGAGTTCTAATCCTGGCGCGCACCTCATTCTTTACAAAATGATGTGCGTTTTAAGTTTAAATATCACTCGCTGTAAAAATTAAGAAAAACTGACGTCTGACGTCACTGACGAAATGCAGATTGGCAGATTTTACGCACCTTAAAGAATATTACGAAAATATCGAAGAGAAAGAGATTTCTTCGTGATGTTTTCATTCACCGTTACAGCGACATTTTAAGAAACCTACATAACTCGTTAAAGTCAGATGTGCATACTTAGTTTCGAACTCCAGACCAGTGGAATGCAATGCTGCAGTCCAAACCAATAAGCTATAACTAACGTTTCGAACAGCTAATTCAAATAATTTCATTCCTTTCTATCTTTGTCAGACTTCAACAGAATTATTGAGTGATTTTTCCCAATAATAAATTCCATTTCGTCACAACAATATCCTAACCTAAACCAGATGTAAAGAATAATATTTAAGATAAACTAATGTTTATATTAAACTAATATTTAAGTGAAAGTAATATTTAAGTTAAACTAATATTTAAGTTAAACTAATATTTAATTTAAACTAATCATCATCATCATCATCGGCCTACCTCGGCCCACTGCTGGACATAGGCCTCCCTCAAAGGGCGCCATCGCGCTCTGTCCTCGGCTTGCCGCATCCAGCTTTTGCCTGCAACCTTTCGCAGATCGGGGGTGCTAAGAATCACCCGGCTATTGTTGGCTACCATATTAAACTAATATTTAAGTTAATCTAATATTCTTACCCAAGGGCCGTCCTCGGACCTTTTCAGCTTCTTTGTAATGCGCTTTGAACCACAAATCTTGCAAATCGGTGTGGTGCCGCGGCGGGAACGTGTGCGCTTCCAATATGGCGTACAGCTCTTGAAAAACACCTCTATGGTAGGCTACTAACGCGCGCGCTCTGTTGGAGCACATTTGACTTTTACACAAGATAAACATATTGGAAAAAACGTAACATCACGGCTGTATCCCCGAAGAGGTAGGCAGAGAAGTGTAGTACACTCTATCAGTAGTACATATTGGCATTGAATACGGCTAAACACGTACAAAAATGGGAACAATGGAATGGGAACATTCATTTTAATTTTAATTATTCCGCGTTATATATCCCTATGAATTAAATGTAAAGTTTACATAATGGGCGTATATTTCTTAGGTCTAACATCTTCATATCGATGACATATTGACGATTCTAGAGTCGATCCGTTTGTAACAATCGGGGAACAGTTCTAAATTTTGTCAAGGGTTTTTCTAATATCTAACAAGTAAAGAGGACCCCATTGTTGAATGTTCATGTCTCAAAACTTATCTCACTTAAAGGAACAGCATGTAGCTCGTGCACGTATATATATTTTTATGTTTACTGTATTTAAAGGCATAACTGGAGTACCCCGTTTTTATATTAGAAGACGATTTAATCATTACGGCCAGAATCGAGTAAAAAAGTGAACTATAATATGAATTATGCGTTACACTAACTTTTAACACTATTGAAATTCTGAAACCTACGGGAAACAGTCAAATATAGGCATCCATTGTGTTACAATAAAAATAAGTAGCCTCAAGACTGGTCAAAAGCGTTTTACAAAATAAAAAATAAAAATTAGGCACCTTAGCACGGTCTCGTTCCCTCGCAACAGCTCACTTTGTGGGAGACTCCATAAAAACGCAGCCAGTTTCTCTATGTCACCTTTCTGTTGTAACGCTTCACACACACACTGGACTTGTTCCGAATTAAAATTTAAACAACGCCTCATGTTACTGCCTTCTTCAAAATATTGTTGTACTTTTTCTCTGCCATTCACCTCAACGTTTCCATTTTCAAACGCCTGATTTGCAATCTCAATTTCTAATATATTAGGATTATTTTCGTTATTTTGAATGAAACCTTTTATACTTGGCATATCGTTAAAGTAATTTGAACGCATCGAACGATCGTCGCATTCTATTTGCGAAAATAAATTATCTGTAATTGGCGGGAGTTTTAGTTCGAAATTTAAATATTTTTTATTTCTCGGTGGCGATAGATAATTTTCAAACGAGCCCTTATTACTCATTTGCAGGTATGTATCTTTGGTATTTTTGTCGTCGTTTTGAATATTTCGCGGTGACTTTTGTTTGCACGAATAATATGGTTTCTCGTTAAGTTCCGGTTGATAAAAGTTGCCATTTTGATTTTCGTAAGTAAATGGGGGTAAAGATGTTTCAGATTCACTTGTCATGTCGCTAGATGGACTCAGCCGATCCGAGCATGTTTCCATATTTGTCGATTTCATCGCAAATGTCTTTTTTTACTATTTAAATGTCAAAACAGATATCTGTAACAAAAGTTTTATTGTAAGATGTGCAGGATAGATCACATATTTGTCATCATTTATAAAATCGATAATAATCAGTAAAGTACCAGTATAAAAGTATCAGTGACACGGCGCTTAAATTAAGTGCAGATTTATCTATACGTAGGGGAAATAAGCGATCAGATCATTCTAAAATTAAGAATAATAAACTTAGATCATTCGCCTATATACAATTTAAATCATTACGATTTAACCAGAGCATCATTTAGCATAAGTAAACAGAAAGTTAAAAAATGCGGTATGAGACTGTTTTAGGCTTATAAGGAGTCCAAACTACAGACAGACACACACAGACAAATAAAATAATTAATAAATACATGTTTTTAACTCGCTGCATTAACCTGTTGTTTGAATTTTTCTATTATTAAAAAAATACTAAATATTCTTAGGCTTAGAATTCTTCTCCTTAGGCTTAGTGTGTAAATTTTATTTTAGGCCGGAAAAAAACTAGCCCACTTGCATGCCTGTTTAATATACCGATATCATAACTCACATATGACATTTTAAGATGACATAATCATCGTCGGATGTTGTCTATAGGTGCGTTCAATAATACCTGCGTGTAATTAAAAACTCGCGCGTGACGTTAAAATACGCATAATGTTGTGAAAACATTGTACTCGCGGCAAACTTATTTCCGTCGATCTAAATGTCGTTTGTATTCATAAATGATATTCGGCTGGAGAAAACATGTTTTAGCCAGATTAAAAAAAAAATTAAATTAAGAATTGACATAGACAATCGTTATAGTTATTTTTTGGTAGAATGAAAACAGTAACTGGCCTGAGTGGTAAAGTTATTGTCAAAGTTAAATCCAAGATCAAATCTTAACAAACCAGTTGAAAAAAGTTTTTGATTTTCATTTAATTGGTATTTTTAAGGAAAATTGCACAACTTCGGAATAAAACATTGCTGTTAGTAAAACACTTCAGAATTAATTGATAAGGTCGAACCAGGGTTTTTTTTACACATCAGCCGCATTTGCAGTGTTTCTGCTTAGCCCAAATGTAGACTGACAAAGAAAGAATATTAGCCTTAAATCCCTATTTAATATAATTAAGGATGTTGTTTGGATAATATTGATTATATGAATAAACCCAGTCCGTACAAAAACGACTGCAGTACCAGCCCTACTCCTCAATATATTTCAAAAAAGCATTTTTAGATCCTTATGCTGTAATTTGAAGGGTTTGACCCTCAGCTATAACGACTCGAGGCTTTCAAGCTTAGACCTCAGCAATAGTAATTATTTAATACCTAAATAAGCCGCTTAAAGTAAAATCATTAGTTATTTTTAAGCAGTACGGGCCAGTCACATCTGACGACATGATTTTATCACTTCGAATATATGTGTTAAAAACAAACCTGTGACTTAGGGCATAATTCTCCCATGATGTCGTCTATTATTACAAAACAAAAGTCTAAAAAAAACCCAAGGAGCGTAAGTCGCCCTCCTACCACGTGATCTGACGACCTGAAGAAGACAGCGGGATACTATTGGATTCGGAAGGGCCAAGACCGGGAGGAGTGGGGCCGATTAGGGGAAACCTATGTCCAGCAGTAGACCTCACAAAGCTGATGATGATGATGATGAAGGTGACTAAACAAGAATATGAAAACCTATTTGTAAGACTACAGAAATAAAGTCAACGTTAGAATGGAACCTATTGACAGTGAAAATTTTACCACTTAACTCGAATATTTTATAAAAATATATATAGCTACATAGTTAGGTATATTAGTTTCATCACGAATATATTGCAATAATGAACAAAATAACTTAAATTCCCCATAAAACTAACTTAATTAGGACAAAGTTTTAAAAGCTCTTGTACAAAAACCTTTTGACAAGCTCGTGGATATTATCCCGCAAAAGAAAGTGAATTCCAGGTTTCCACGTTCTCCAGAATGGAAAGGAAGATCAGCGCAGTAGATGTGAGATCGTTACTGGGCTTACTTACCTTCTTGCGCTTCAGGCAGAAAGTTAAGTAGTCTTCGAACAAGGTTGAAAATAAAGCCGATTTTAATATTTATTGGTTACAGAAATTGGCAATGTACAATAGCTGAAAATAATCGAAATTTTGCCAATTTAAATAGTGATTTTCACATAGTTTATATTAACTGATATTAATATTATGTGTAAAAGCCAAAAACCATACCTAATCATTTCAATTATTATTATTATTTTCGCAATAGTATCATACTGGAGACAACTAGATGTGCGGTGGTATTCTTAAGCCAATAGACTTTAACGCAACCACTGAACATTATTCGAAAAAAAAATCGTTTAAAATATGGAATAGAACACCCCATTCAATATTCAATTTTTTTTAAACTTCGCAACTTAATGACCATTTAAAAAAAATGTTACTGGAAACTAAAACAACAAATTACACGATTATTTTAACAATTTTTCAATCCTACATTATTTCATTTTCAAATCACATAACTAATCCACAAAGCTAGTGTTTATATTTAAGTTTAAAAAAATTTGATTTGATTAGTAATCATTATACCAAGTTTTACTTAATTTCTATTAAATTATATCACTTTCGATAAGAAATAGATACAGCTTTGAAAAATTATCTCAAGTATTTCAGCAAAGTTATTAAAATAAGACTTTCATTCAATATTTGTTTTTATCAATGAATTCCTTAAACGTTGTACTAATTAATTAAACGAAAAAACACTGCAACAATAAAAATAAATAACATTGATAAATATACGTACCTCATTAAAAACAAAAAACCTCACACAGTTCACTAATACTACACTTTGATATTTCAAAAATTCACAACTCTCATTCATAACGTATAATTTAGAAAAAAAAGATGGCTAACATCCACTCTCGACAGAGTCATGGGGTCAAATAACAAAGGTGGAATAACATTACAAAGTGATTGAGTGAGACGGCGACGTGCGAACGGTACGGCAGATGGGCGGAGCTTGCCGGGTGTTCCATTCTGTTGTAATTTTAAACTCTACCGTTTTTTTACTTTTTTAATCTGACCTCAGCGATTGGCGACGCCTTTTTAAGGCCAGGTGTAATAAATTTATCACAAATACCGTGATATTTTTAACAGGTAAAGGTTACGCCAATGGATAGACTTAAACATATATTTTAGGATGAGCTGAATATTGCCGGACATAGTCTTGTATACTGTTGACGCAGTTGGTTGTAACGGACTTAAGCAGAATTTGCTTTAACTTTGCAGCGACGGAAAAAAGGAAAATAAAAGGAAAAATTAAAGATGGGGACAGTCAGTCACATTTCAAATAGGTGTAGTATAAATGCAAAACTATAGACAGTTTTAAACATTTTTAAGTTTATATTAAAAAATAAACAGTTTCAAGTTTACTATAAATGATTGCCTCGTTGTTCGAGTGGTTGGAAGTGCGACTGCGGATCGAGAGGTTCTGGGTTCAAATCCCAAGTCGGGTTCTACTGGATTTCTCTAACTAGAACTTCTATTTAAAATTTCTGGCAGTGGCTCGGAGTCTGGATTTGTACAAGGTGGATGGCAATAGGCTCACCGTGGCTATTCAGTGGTGGGACGTCAACGTAACTGGCGAAACGTTATAGTGTACTACACTCCTCTGCCCACCTCTTCGGGGATTACGGGCATGATGTTGCGTTATGAACAGTTTAGAATATGAGCTGTTGTCACTTACTCCTTACAGAATACTTTAATCGCTATGAGATCGCTTCGTCATCATCATCATCCTATCATCACCATTGTCATCATGGGTCCTTTTTTCTCACTGTCTGGATCGGATCTCCTTTCAAAATGAGAGTAGTAAAGCCAGCCATACGCACGCTAATGTCGGCTCGGAAAACTTCATACGGATAGAGAACAATCTGTAGAGCTCTAGAGTGTGTAGGTTTCCTTGCGATGTTTAATTCCCCGTTAAAGCAAATGATACTTGATTTTATTTACACGTGTATCATAAATATTTAATGTGATTCAATTCTTAGGTTAAATATCGGAATCCAAGTCACTTTATGTGACTATTGGCTGGTCTACATAAAGTATGAAACGTAAAGTCATCCTTGACAACTCGATGTTTCCTATTACACCTATACAAAAAAAGTATGAATAGTTAATCTGCTTTTTTACAAAAATCCAATCTGCAACAGTTTGATCCAGTGTAGGTCCAAATCTCTTTTAATTGTTGAAAGATATCGTGTAGAAAATGCGCAGCCGGGGCAGTTCCACGTCTACAGCTATCTCTACCGTGATGCGATTTTTTTATAATAATATCTTGGGACATCTCCACACACGGCCATCTGATCCCAAACTAAGCATCAAGCGAGGTTGTGTTATGGTAAACAGACTGCTGATAAACTACATATTTTAATAGAAGTATATACTTATATAAATAAATCAAATGTCCTGATTGTTAAATGATATAATTGTCCTGGGTTCAAATCCCACGTCAGATACTATTGGATTTTTCTAACTTAGATTTTCTAGTAGACATTTCTAGTAGTGGCTCGGAATCGCGATTTGCGCCCGGTGTATGGCAATAGACTCACCACCTATTCAATAATAGGACTTAAACGTAACTGGCTAAACGTGGGAGTGTACTACACTCCTCTGCCTAGCTCTTCGGTGATTACAGGCGTTATGTTACGTTCCGTTTTTACTTATATAGAAATTGTTTATTACACCCAGCCATTGAATAAATACTTGTGATCACTTGAAAAATATTTATTCTGGGTGGAAATAGAACCCACCACCCCCGACACAATAGTCAGGTTCACTAAGCACTGCACCTACGGGCCAGTCATATTATTAGAAACAATTTGTGTTTCGGTCTGAACGTTAAAGTAGCTGGCCTAATGAAGACCACTAAGTCCCCAGGCGCAGCAGCGCCCCTTTGGTCAATTCCAATAGAATAATAATAATAATCATCATCAGCCCGTCTGAATAGCACGCCAATGAGCTGGATCGTCAGTTTTTCGTCCCCAACTATTGCTAACTACGTATGTCGTCACTCCACCTAGCTGAAGAGCATCCTACGCAATATATAGCAAGTAATTAAACTCTAGGGAGTTTAAATACTTAGTGGTATTGTATTAATTATAGCCAAACATATTAACTGACTAACATCTTTCTGGCCATTAATATTATCATTACGACCCGACTCCAATTTTCTCTTTCCTCAGACCTATTCGAGGTTGTTGTATGTGTCTGAGAGTGGCAGAGGATACTACCGACAGATTCTTCCCCGCCTGTCATCTTTTGCCTACAGGTAAAAGAACCCAAAATCATTGACCGCTTCGCTTAAGTAAGATTTTTCAAAGTGTTATGCTTGGATAGTTAACATTGTAATACCCACTGTATGAAATATGCCCTGTATTGATATTGTTTTTGACCTTGCAACCTCACAAAAAGCCGCCTCAAAAAAAGCCTCACAAAAAGAACATCATTATAAATCATCATTATTCAGTTGGACATGGATTTCCTCTCACACCTGACAAGTGTTAAAGAAGGTCGCAGTTTGCCACGCTAGACATCCCTTTCGAAAACATCCCCTTAAATGGCCTCCATTTTGCCTGGGATCGTGGTATTTACTACAAATCGCAATATATGTAATTCCTAGAAAAGGTAATTGGATTAATACTAAAAATAAGTTAGCATTATTATACAAAAAATTTTAACTGTAGCAGCCAGATGTGACCGTCCGCGCCGGATCTGAGCAAGCACTTCGAGATGGGTAATCCGTGAGAATGGAAACCCAGTAGATATGAATGTCGCAACACTTCAAGTTTACTAAACCGCTGACGGTGGGCACTGCCTTGTATGAATGGACATCGAATGCAGGAAACGAGGCGCCGTGTGAACGAACTGTGGCACTGATTTGCTGATTTCGCGTGCTCTAAATTTTCTGTTTATCCAATCGCTAATTTCCAGAATGTATAACACATTAAAACCTTGTTTACATATCATTGCATATTTTTTCATCTGTAGGTAATTTGTCAATATTTATGTATTATTATGTTATCTGTAATTTTATTAATATTTTATTAATGTATCACAATATGCTCATCACCTTTTTCGTGGTGGAACGTAAAGGTAACAGGTGAAACGTGGTTCACAGTTTATGAAGGTATCACGGGTCGGGTACTACTGGATTTTTCTAATTTAGATTTTCTAGTAGTGGCTCGGAGTCTGAATATGTGCCCGGTATATGGCAATAGACCCACCACCGCATAATGGGACGTAAACGTAACTGGTGATACGCGGGAGTGTACTATACTCCTCTGCCTATCTCTTCGGGGGTTGTAAGCGTGATGTTACGTTACTTTAAAGTCTTCCGACTACCGCTGTCATCTATTGATTTCTTTAAAATCTTATTTTAACTTTATTGTAACTCAGCTATGTATAATATTCCGTGTCATAAGCTCTCAAGAATAAAACAGATTAGCGTAGATTCATGACAATTGAAGTCGGCCTTGGTCGGCTAAAGTCGAACTGCTTAGTCGAACCCTAAACACAGCAACAAACTTTAACTTTATATCTATTGCTCGGTGATGACTTGGGTCAATCTGATAAATGTCGCCTTTTAATTCATCACGCATGAACATTAAGCAATGGAAATGATTACTAAACAAACAATTCTGATAAATAAAATAAATTTATACCCAACTAGATAGAGCTATCTATACAGCTGTTAAAGCAGATATATTCAGTATTATATACATACTTATGTCAATTATATAAAAACAACACAATCATTCGCAGTTATAAAACGAAAATTGGGACTGGATGAGAATCGAACAGGCGAGCTGCAGCTCAGCAATTAACTAACCACGACCAACAGGCAAATCGGTCTAACGTAAATCACGCCTGTAATCCTCGAAGAGTTAGGCAGAGGAGTGTAGCCCACTCCCACGTTTCCTCCCACGCAAATCGGTCTAGTTTAATATACTAACATGACATACTAACTATTATTATTTTATCGTCACGCCCGATGCCTTACGGTATAGGCAGAGAGCACCGATGTCTATCCTTGCAGACCTGACGTGCATTCTACATTCGTTACTTTCTTCATATACACACACCTGTCTCGAACTTCCGACACCCTTACAACCTGTATCTGACCCACTTGGTCAAGATAGGTAAGGTCAATTCTATTAAATAATTTCAATATAAATGACTCCCTCAATGGTCTAGTGGTTACAAGCGCGACTGCTAAGCAAGAGGTCCTGATTTCGACCCCAGATCGGGCAAAGTATCATTGGGTTCCTTTAACTTAAAATTCCCAATAGCAGCACGGAGTCTGAATTTGTGCCTTGTATGTCAATAGGCTCATCCCCTGCTCCATGGAACGTATATATAAATACTACTGAAAAGAGGGAATAATACACATACTCTACCTACCCTCTCGGGGAGATACAGACATGATGTTATGTAAAATTTACAAAAAATACTGCATCGAAATGTAAAATAAATGTAAATCTAAATGTAATCATTCATCTAAATTGTAAGGATAAGCCTTTATGCGAAAAAGTCGACGGTCCTTTGGCGCCAGACGTAAGAACAAGGTGGATCGTTGGTGAGTCTTGATCTATAAAAAAACATCGACTCTTATAGCTAAATTAAGCAATCAAATTATTATGGGGTTTTCTAACTAGAAATTGCCAGTTGTTGCACAGAATATGTGTTTGTGATCGTTGTATATCAATAAGCCCACTCCTTTTCCATGGGACATCCAACATAACTGATGAATCGGGGCAGTACAACACTATTCTGCCTACCTCTTTAGGGAGATACAGGCGTGGTGTTGTCAATTGAACAATCCATAACTTGGAGTGGCGTGTAATTTATTGTTTCTCCGTAGCAAGCAGTAACTCGTTCCCACGTTACAGTTTCCGAGTATGTCCGACACACGACACCGGGAGCGCGAACAAACAAGCAATTCTTCTGTTTCACGATAAAATACAATATTTTGCGACCAAACAACGGTCTATTTTTACATCGGCGTCGCTACCTGTTCGACCGGCGCGCTAGTCCAGTGGCTAGTGAACAGACTGCTGGGTCTGTCGTGGGTTCGATTACCACCCAAAATAAATATTTGTTGGATGATCACATGTATTTGTTGTGTCTGGGTGTACAAACCAGAGTACATATATAACTGTACATTTATATGTATATATGTAGTTTATCAGTCGTTTGGTTACCATAGCACAAGCTCTCTTGATGCTATATTGGGATCAGACGACTGGCCCGGCGGTGCAGTGGTTAGTGAAACTGACTGTCGCGCCGGGGGTCGTGGATTCGATTCCCACGTAGAATAAACATTTGTGTGTTGATCACAAGTATTCGTCCTGTGTTTGGTGTAATAAAAAATATCTACACGAATATTTATATGTATATATGGAGTTTATCAGCCGAAACGTTAGCAGAAGAGTGTAGTACACTTACACGTTTCACCAGTTACGTTTAAGTCCCATTATGGAATAGGTGGTCAATCTATTACCATACACCGGACACAAATCCAGACTCCGCGCCACTACTAGAAAATCTAATTAAAAAAAATCGCGACTCGGGACTTGAACCCAGAACCTCTCGACCGGCAGTCGCGGTTGCAACCAACAGGACCACCGAGGCAGTGGAGTTTTTTAATATCCTTTATTTTTAAATTCATTTTTTTTTAAATATTTATAAGCAATTGGAATCCGTACATATACTTTTAAAGTTATAATGTTAAAACCGACTTGTATTCTTTTGTCACCAGTAACTAATTAATTGTATAAAAAAATGTGAAACAACGACATACAGGATAAAAACTTATCAACGAAGACTATCCTTCAGCGATACTATCGCATGACTAAGTTTAGTCAGGAATATGGTTGTAGTTTTGTTGAAAAACATGAACTACAGTTGCAATTTAACATCGAATACAATGAATAGGCATTTGCTTTTTTTTCAGCAATCCGTTCGCATTTGACTGCTATCTCACCTGATGGAAAGCAAGATGCAGCATAGGGTGAAGCGCGCTAGCCTAGGAAGTGCCTGTTCACTTTGGCCTTGAATAATTCCAGATTATATACTCGGGAAAAATAGACGCCGGCAGAGAGATCCACTCTTTCGCAGTTTGCAGCAGAAACGATTCAGCGAACTCTTCGTCCTGCTCCGAGGAGTATCTGCAAGATGTGAATGATACCCTGACGTACGTCTAGACGTCCGATGGTAGAACGGAGCAGGTGGAACCAAATTTTGAAGCTCCTGTGCGCACTCTCCAAAATGTATCCAATTGAAGACGAGCTACTCTGCATCAGTTCTCAAGGCAATTTGGACTATAAAGCTATCGTTACCAATAAATCGTTTTTTATATACATATGTTATATTAATTTTGATTGTTGATTTTAATTAATATTACATAGACAAACTCGTCTGTATTCCAAAAAGATAAAAAAAAATCCATGAACAACGGAAAGTTCCGCAAATGAAACCAGTAATTACAATTTATAAAATGATGTATTGTTTTTACGTTTTTCTAGGTATATTGTAAGACGTAAGTGTTGCATTTTTTACGCTGTTCCCAGCATTTCGTTTCACCGTAAACGGTACGTATCGTTTCTTGATATTACGAATGGTTTTTTTTCGCATGCGTCGTATATCAAAGTTACGCAAAAGTAGAATTCCGAATAAACATACATAAAACTTTTAGTCATACACATTTATGTTTACGTATAATGTTTCACAATATATGTGCGTATTTTTCAAACCATTTTTTTAGAATGAGTAAACAATTTGTACGTCGGTGTTAACATACATACATGCATACGTACATAAATATCTTCACGCCAGGTCCCTCATGGGGTAGGCAGAGAGCACCGAGTGCCAAATATCTCTGTCCTTACAGACCTGCC
>DWEH01000106.1:0-14700 GCA_018245815.1 Apyrrothrix aesculapus | reverse complement strand
GTGGCGGCCGCGTGCGCCGCGCGCGCGCCGCTCGACCGCGTGCGCGCCGCCGCCTACGAGCTGGCGCGCGCTACCAAGCTGCTCGTGACGCACCAGCAGCCGTCCTAGCGCGGCGCCCGCGCGCTCCTCCTGACGCGCACGATCGGCGCTCGTTACTGACCGTTATGACGGTGTGACGTGAAACCGAGCGTGCTGAAGAGAAGTCGAAGGTTGTTCGAGGAGCCTATTCAGTTCCTGAGTGAAGCGAAATATGTAGGTGCACCCTTCACGTCGGCGTGGAGGAGCCGGTGCGCTGCAGTCTACCTAGTTAGAGATTTTAAGGCGGTGTAGTATCGAGCTGTCTGTTTCTATGTGAATTGTGTATTGTCGTTGCTAGTGTTGTGAATGTACAACGTGCTATAGGACGGTTACGTCGTTCGACGAGAGATGGCGCCGCTAGTTTTCTGAATCGTGCTATCTGAGTATGGTAAATTGGAATTTTAATAGAGCGGAGCGCGGCTGTCGCCTGCGCTTGATTAACGAATCTTGCAAAATATCTGCACTTAAAAAAAAATCTCCAACTTAAAATACAACATGTAAAATTCAGTATCAGATTGTTCAGTATCAGTTGAAATAAGGATCATGTTATTATATAATAACATGTGTAAGCAATAATTGGCAATAGGCTCACGCCCTATTCAATGATAGGACGTAAACGGAACTGGTGAAACGTAGGAGTGTACTACACTCCTCAGTCTACCTCCTCGGGGAATACAGGCGTGATGTTACGTTTTTAACATGTGAAAACAACCAAGAGAAGCAAAATTGTCTTAAACCAGGTAAAAATGCTAGCTTCTGTGATGTGTTAAGCGTGCCTCGTATTAGATAGAACGAATAATAGTGCGATTGAATGAATATTAACATTTCAATGACTGCAAGAAAGTTATCGAGTTGAAGTTTTGTTTACGGATTTGTTGGTAATGGGTAGCACTCACCGATTGTAATGTTTATTAATTTAACGAGACATTTTGTGTAAAATAGAAGCCGGCTAGGGCAGTTGTGTTGGACATGTGTTCAAAATGGCTAGGCTAGATATTTTTCTTAGAAATGAAATTTTAACAAATCGACAGACACTTTTTCGTCTGTTCCTCAGTGATAGTTAAGTGACATGGTGCAAAATAAATAACTGTATTTAAGCTTTAAAATAGTTTTATATCGCACTCATTGTATTCTACAAAATGAATGTAATTTATTAGGATTGTTACGAAAATAATGAATACAATTGAACTGGAGGATGATGTGACTATTCTAATTATAATTTATTAACATTGTTATGCTGTCAGCGTACATAATATACTCTGTGGTAGTAAAAAGCACTCTATTGTAGTAATGTAAAGGTCATATTTGAATACTTGGTTTTATTGAATAGTCAACAAATTCCAAGGATTATTCATGATGATTTTTAATTAATTGTTTGGGAAGCAATTCATTGTTAATGGGAATTATAACGTGGACATTTTTTTATAACCAAGACAGTCACCATTTTCTGTTATAATGAACAAACAATATGTGAAGTGCAAATTAAAAAATGGCTATAAGATATTATTGTTACAGTAATCATTGAATCCTTTAAACTTGCGGCCGCTAAAGGCTCTGTAAGCTTACAATTTCATTACGTATTTTGATACGTCACTCATTGTGTGTGCCTTTACTATAATGTATATGTGTGTCAGTATTTGCTGTAAATACACGCACACATGCATACATACATACTTACTTACCTATTAAACTGTAAGTTGTAGGGCTCTTGGAACCATAAACAAATGTCTGTGAGTTATAATATTTTTCCATAAATATAAATTTGCCACCAAGAAATTGTCTATAGTGCGCTATTTTTTTATACACGAGATGTAAAATTATTTTGATTTGCTCTATATAGGAATAAAATATCGACATAGTTCGCCTGTTCCTGCTCAGATTGAATCAAGATAGGAAGACCCGATGTAAGTTATGATTAGTGCAACATCCTACAAGAACTATTATATGGCAGTTATTTTATTTAACCGCGCCATCTGTTACTGTAGCATACACTGAACATGTTTTTTATTTCAATATAATTTATTAATGTTATGGCTGTATATGCTGTTACAACAAAACATATAATTTTCTTGACAACTAATTTAGGCAGCTTCCACTATTCATTATACCAAAAAATATTTTCGATTAACCACTTTCATACTTTCTGTCTTCCTATCTTCGATCTGAACTAAGGTTTTACCAGAACGGTATTAAGACTGCAACTTACTATACAAGCTATTGAAGAGATTATTAATATAATGACACGTTGATTGATAAGCTAAGCATACTTTCGTTGTGAATATTGTGTAAGTGACTACATGTTTTGTAATTATAGAAAATTATAGAAAACGTTGTAAAGATTCAAAACGCTTAACGCTTTAAATGTGACATACGCAACGCTTTAGATAGATATTTAATGATTAATGAATGAACAATATATGCACCTTGGAATTTTAATAATGTTACTTGTAATAAAAATATAAAAAAAATACTTTGCTTGTCCCGTCGCGATGGGTTAAGTCACAAGTACCTAGGCATTCAACCTTTTCTTTTATTCTTTGATAAAAGTCAAATCATTGAAATAAAAGAATTAAACAGGCGTTTCTAACCATGTTCTCTCACTCGTACATTGTTGCTGTCCGTATTCACGCTACAATAACATTTTGAAAAGTTCAGAGTTACTTTATTGGACAAACCATATGACATTATGGTCACACAACAGATTACATTTTCATGTATTGATGTAATTTATAATCTCTACCCAGTCAACATAACCTGCGACAAAAAAAATAAAAACTGTCTAGAGCATTTTGACCAATTTTACTTTCTGTGAACTCGAATACTTGCCGCCATTTTAGATTCTTTTTAACGGTTCGGTTTCCAGCAATGATTATCTCATGTACATGCTGATCTATTTCAATTTTTTTTTATCGAATTGATCATATTATTATGTTATTTTTAATTGTTTTGCCCTAATTTGGAATATCTGATAACGTGGACCTATGGTTTGTAGAGGTGAAATAATTTTTTTTATTGTTTGGGACTGACGACTAACGAGGGCGGGAAAATTAAATTGTCAACTGTTATTTTGGTGTCATGATTGTCCGTCTTGATCCAGTCGCGATGAGGCAAACTTTTGTTCTTGATACGATTTAGATAACTAAATTTATTACTTATTGTTAATGTTCATTCACTGCCGCGTATGATATGATGGTCACAAGATTACTGTTAAATTGTAACAAAATAATCATAATAAACGCTTAAATGTTATTGTGAAAATATTAATTGAGAGAATATACATGTAAATATAAAGTAGTTAACAGTAATACGTAAAGTTACAATAACGATGAATATGTTAAACTTAAGTAAACGGGAATGTTATGTATTCATGCAAACGTACACCTAGTATTCAAATTTTGAAGAAGTAATTTTGTTGTAAATTTAAAAGTGCTATGTTTGGTGTATAGTCATATAAATTTAATTTTTTGATAACTAAATTAAAATATAGGCATCAGCTATGACTTGTAAAACCCATAAAATATAATAATTTTCTTTATAAATACGCAATAGTTTTGTGAGGTAATGCATAATTATATTTGTCTATAATTTTTTATGACTAAATATTAAATTGATATAATTCTTAAACTGTGAATTGTTCAAAACGATCAGTTCGTGTTTTTGTTACGTTGTATTGTCGTGTTCGGTGTAAAGTGCCATACCCGTGTGTGAAGGTAGTTCGATAGTGCTGTTCATAAAGCTTTTCTCTTCGTTTTCTAGTTGTGTAATTGTCTATATTATTAACCGACCACGAAGGTGTTATAATTTGATTATTCTCGCAATTTCGTATACGCGAAATACGAGCGATGACACTAAGCCTGTCGATGTCGCACGCTAATTACTTCGGTCCCTTTTTAAAACCGTAAAATTTTATCTATGGCTGTTAGTGTTTGGTCTTTATGACTTTTCTTGAAGAAATTATTTCTTGTGGTAAAATTGAAGTTTACAGCCGATCTTCCGTGTTTCAATCGAAATGTAATAAATACATAATTTTTAAATTAATCTGCAGCTTTATAATAATTTAATGTTTCAATATAAAATTGAGCCGCTTACGGGCAGCACCGTAAGCGGTGCGAGATGTCAAACTTTGCGATTCGCAACCCGTTTGCCCATCATAGGGATTACAGGCAAAACCCTCAGGGTAGGGGTCCAGCGGTGGACCTAGACAGGCTGATGGTGATGATGTTTAATTGCGCCAAACAACTTCGAGGTCGGTTGAACGCTGTCACAAAGTTCATTTGTTAACGTCTGTACTCTTCGTCATTCCACGAGTTGTGTTTTGCACTTTACTTGTATATCTGCATTAAATGTATGCCAAACGTGCCATTAGAGAATGAACTTTGCAATTAATTACCACGTACAGTTACAAAGTTCATTCTTCAGGGGCACCGTTTGTACTTCCAACAGTCTTCAGTATTCGTGTAAGGTTTATTATGTAATTAAAGAAGTATATTTCTTATTTTAAGTATGTTATCAGTTGTGGTTGTTATTACTGTAAGTGATTATATTGCGTACGTGGCCGGGCTCGTCGCTTCTTTTTCAATGGTTGTCGAAGTCTATGCTGTTTGACTGAGAGTTTTGCTCGACTTTGTATTTATAAAATCGGAAATAATTTTAAACCCAGTATTATGTAGTGAAGTAGTTTACTTCACAACGTTTAGTCGTAATAAAAAAGCGAGATGAGCCTCTGGCACAAATTTGTTTCCTCAGTGATTCCTAGATGTATTACAGATCAAGCGTATTCTTGTTTCGCCCGCAGACGTTATATTTGTCAACAATGGAATTTGAAAAACCAAAGTAATAATCCTGTATAATACGTCTAACGTGTTTGTCTACTGTAGATGATATTTTGACATATTTGGACTGTGTTGCCAGTGTCAAATACAATTGATTATTTACAATTGACATGATTAATGGCCGCTGTGTGTGATCGCTTTTATGTTTCAAATGTCGATCTGTTTGATATATACTATATCTAAAATCTGTTTGATCTATACTATATCTAGAAATGTGCAACATGTAGGTGCTTATTCAGTTTCCTGCGAGCTGCCCAGTGCAAGTACCCCGGTACATATTGAATTTGATGAGAATAGTGCCTGATATATATATATATAATAGTACATATATTCATACAGTTGTTAGATAGCTACTACCTGACACATGTACGTCATATTTACTATATTTCGCGTCAGTTGTGTGTAGATTTTTTATACGAATCCACGATTTATTGTCTGTACGGTGTTTAGATAAGTGTATATGTACCTACAGTTGACAAATGTAAATTTTAAGTATATTGTATATGTAGGTTATATTGTGCGTAATTGTGAATCGCTGTTGTGTCTGTCTGCAAATTGAATTGTATGGGTTAATATCGTAGGATATTTGGCATACGATTTAATATTCGTAATGCAACACATTTTTCATAGTATCACACAAACACGTGCATTGAATGAGATGTGAACATACATATAATGAATGCCACTTGACATTACGTTGTAGAAAACGATTTGATCTAGAAAAAAAAGTACTTGTATAGCTACAGCGCACCGGCCGCTGCTCCACTCGTTGCTGACCTCGCGAGGGCCGCGGGGCCGGGACTGTCCCGCGATGGACGCTTAAGGTCTTAAATGATTATGATATATCTGACCAAAGTAATGACTACCTCCAATTTCGAAAAATTTGATCAACTTGCGGTACATAAATATTTTTTATCTCGGGAGGCTAAGACGTTTTAAGAATTCTTTACTGATTTGTAAAACATTTCTTTCATAGCGTAAATGTTTGGTACAAAAATATGTAAACACCTTTGTATGTTTCAATTCAATTTGCAAAAGAGACGGACGTGTGTGGAGAGCTTCTGCATGGAACGTGCTAGTTGCAGTATTCATTGAATGCCTATACAAGCATATGGAGTATTATGTGATCACTGTATGTGCCAATGTATATGGAAAAGACGTAGCTTAGGCTGAGACATTCTAGCGTTTTGTCGACAACGTGCATAAAAGTAATTAGAAACTGCGCATACAAAATATTTTTTATTTTCGGTTACTTGTATTAGGCGCTACGTTTGCGTAAAGCCATTATTAATAAAATGTGCTAAAATTATTAAATGATTAGTTCGAAGATTTTCTGCCTATGTATCTCGGCCACAGATGTATTAGGTTGTATTCGAATTTAATTCTTGATAATCGCAACTATCAATACGTATATATAAAATCATATATTCAGGCAATAACATGCATTGAATAGTTTTCGGCAAAACGCTAGTGTTTTCGCACGTTATGTTAAAAAGCACTATTGTAAGGGGTCCTGCTTTAAAATGTCATTAAATTGACAAAAATCAGAATTCTTACTGAGAATATATTCTACACGAACAAGTAATAATATAATGGAAAAAGGTCACAAAAAAACGCTTACCTAATCTTAAAAGTATTGCAAAATTAAAAATAAGACTCGAGTGTCGGATTAATTTAAAAATCCACTAAATAAGTACATTCTCATGACCATAAATGTAAAATTTAAATTTAAAATTCGCACGGTATGTTGCAATTAACTATAATTATTTCGTAATTTAATATTCTTGTATAATTATGGTACATATTCACATTGAAATAATTGAAAGTTGTAAGCAGGATCTCGATTCAATTGGAACGAAATTTCGGAAAATTTATAACGTTCGTCATATTAAATATTATTATAAATTTGTATTATTGTTTTATTTTTCCCAATGAATGTATATCCTAAATAAATTGCTCATTTAATATAGGTATACGAATTATCTGAACCTTAAATTAAATAACCATACTGTATTTTTATATAAAGATCATTTCTCATTAACCATTTTCATCGTTAAACGTTTGAACAAGGGTGTCCTTTCGAGTGCGAAGGATCTGTAATAAATCATAGTCATCATCGAGTGTTGGTTGGCAGACTCCATAAATAACTTTTTTACAATATTTAAGTCTAGGTTTCTTTAAGACGTTATCCTTTACAATTACAGAGACACTACATCGTAAAAACATAATTTTGCTGAAAGTGTGTGCTCGGATTTCAACGTAGATCCCCGGAGTGCGAGGGTGAAATCTAACCCACTAGGCAATTGTATATTATTTTTGTAACAAAAGGGGTGTTCATGTCTGCTCCCTTTTTAGGTAGCAATCATGAGCATACGAATACGCGACTCCGCCTTCCTCGAGCTACTATATGCTACACCCTACTCCTTCCGTAGCATTAGTATCCTTTCCCATAAATTCCATCCAAAATTCTTGTAAAATTCCTTATCTATCCTTAACTCGCCAAGACGTTTGGCCAACGTGGCGTTTTACGGCTAAAACCCCCTTTTTATAATGAATTGCGTCCAAAAACCACGGCCCTCAGTCCCCGGCAGCCCCGCTATTCCTAACTACGGCAGCGGTTATGGTCACGGCGGGGCGGAGGGTGCTAAGAATCACCGGCAGAGATCCGGCTGCCAAAAAACCATGACACTGGCTACGTATAATACACGAACGTTGAAAACAGAGGATCGACTAATGGAATTATTGGAAGAACTAAATCACATACACTGGGATGTAGTGGGTCTATCGGAGGTGAGGCGACAAGGAGAAGACCTTCTAACACTCTCCAATGGTCATTTATTTTATAACGACTGCAGCTTTGGAGGTGTAGGATTATTAATACATAAAAAGTTATCTTCTGCGGTCCATAGCGTCACAAGTATATCCCCTAGGGTATGCTATGTTATTATATCGCTTAACAGAAGATATACTCTCAAAGTGATTCAAATCTATGCGCCTACCTCGGATCATCCGGAAGATGAAGTAGAGATGTTCTATGAACAAGTGGAGAAAGCGTATGAAGATAACCCTTGCTATTTCACTGTCATTATGGGAGATTTTAATAGTAAGATCGGGAAAAATAATGAAACTGAATCATCAGTCGGACAGTACGGACTGGGGGGACGGAATCCACGCGGACAAACCCTCGTCAATTTCCTTGAGTATCACCATCTTTATGCCATGAATACATTCTTCCAAAAACGGCCCTCAAGGAAGTGGACTTGGGCAAGCCCAGATGGTCGAACTAAAAATGAAATTGACTACATAATTACTCCGAATAAATCGAACATAATAGACGTTACTGTCCTTAGTCGCTTTAAAACCAATAGCGACCATCGTTTAGTGAGAGCCACATTCAGGTATAACCTGCCAAAGGAAAGAGTCAAGTTGGTGAAGAAAAACAAACACCAGTGGGATAGGCAAGCCTTTTCCCATAAGGAGAAGGAATTCCAATTAGAATTGCGTAACAGGTTCGACGGACTTGCAGAACAGAACCAGGACGTTGACTCTCTGAATGATGCTCTTTGTCAAATTTTAAAAGATGCTTCAGAAAAGATAATTTACCCACAAAAAGAAAAAGTTTCAAAATTATCACCCAGTACTCTGTCTCTACTTGCTCAAAGAAGGCAGATGAAGAATAACACCACTACTGATCTCAAAAAGTTGCAAAATTTAAATAAAGTAATTAAATATTCTATTAAATCCGATATAAGAAACTATAATACTCGTTTTATCCAGGCCACCATCGAACAAAATAAGGGTCCTAAAGTTTTCAAAAGAAAAATGTACAGTAATAAAATCATAATAAATAAGCTTTCGGACAAATCTGGCAACATAATAACGGACCGTGACAAAATGTTACATATAGTTGAAGAGTTTTACAGGGAACTCTATTCATCCAAAGCTCAAGAACCAAAGGAACCAAATGCTTCGGACCCCAGGGCAAAGCCTACTGAGCGCTTGGACGAGGAAAATATACCTTCAATCATAGCCGAAGAAGTACAATTTGCTTTGGCACGAATGAAACGCGGTAAAGCATCTGGCGATGACGGTATATGTGTTGAAATGCTACAAGCAGGTGGAACCCCCGTACTGCAGGCCCTTGTAAAACTCTTCAACAAGGTTCTGGACCATCAAACCACGCCAAATTCGTGGAAAGACGCCATTGTTACGATATTGTACAAGAAAGGAGATAAATCCAAATTATGTAATTACCGCCCAATCAGCCTGCTTTCTCATATTTACAAACTGTTCGCCAAAGTCCTGTGTAATAGACTGACTCGTCCCCTAGACGACTATCAAACTGTCGAACAAGCTGGCTTTCGCAGTGGATATTCGACTTTGGACCACATCCATGCCGTCAAGCAGTTGATGGAGAAATGCAGAGAGTATAACCGGCCATTGTGGTTCGCTTTTGTTGACTACGAAAAGGCTTTCGATAGCGTCGAACACTGGGCCGTGTTTCATTCTCTCCATCGGTGCAACATCGATAAGCGATATGTGGATGTCCTCCGGGAATTGTATAGGAACGCGACTATGCGGGTGCGCATGCACAAGCTCACTACTCCCATTTCAATTGGACGGGGAGTACGCCAAGGGGACACCATCTCTCCTAAATTGTTCACCAATGTCCTGGAAAACATGATGAAAACATTACATTAGATTGAAAGAGCCATAAATGCCAACGGAACACGCATGACGCATCTGCGTTTTGCCGATGATTTAATCTTATTGGTTGAAAATGTCTCAGGCCTCCAGATTATGCTTTCAGAGTTGCAAGCGTCATCCCTGCGTGTAGGCCTGAAGATGAACCATGTCCAAGACTAAGATCATGACAAATCAAATAACACATTTACTTAATATAAACGTAGGTAGCGGTCCGGTAGAACTGGTAAATGATTATGTCTACCTTGGACATTGTTTATCTTTTGAAAAGAATACGCAGGGAGCAGAGATTGAAAGACGCATTAGATTAGGATGGGCTGCTTTCGGAAAACTGGATGCCGTCTTCAAGTCAACCCTCCCGCAATGCCTGAAGACCAAGGTTTACTACCAGTTTGTCCTGCCCATTGTAACATATGGATATGAAACATGGACGCTCACGAAACAACATCTGCGCAAAATTAAAGTTGCACAGCGGGCCATGGAGCGCTCAATGTTAGGAATCACTCTCGTGGATCGCGTGCCAAACGTCGAAATTCGACGCAGAACCAAGGTTGAAGACGTTGGCACAAGAATCGCTTGGTTAAAATGGCAATGGGTGGGTCATCTGGCTCATAGAGAGAGGACGGTCGGTGGACCAAAGCACTATCTGAATGGTGGCCACGGCAGGGACGAATATCGGTAGGCAGACCACCAGCCCGATGGTCGGACGATATCACTAAAGTGGTAGGGCCGCAGTGGATTCGAGCAGCACAGGACCGAAGGAAGTGGCGCAAAAAAGGGAGGCCTATACCCAGCAGTGGGGAGATACGGGCTGATTATAATAATAATAAATAATGAATTCATTCTATGCATGTGTAGAAATTTTAGAATCCTATAATCAAATCTAAGCTGATGCAAATTTTTCTGTATTAAGTTTTTCTCCTTAATTATATAATATTTTCATATACACCGATACAATGATTTGCTCTTATTTACACTGATTGTTAATTATGAAATCGCTCTATGTTCACTCTATATATATCTATCACTCTTTCGCCATTTTAATGATCGCTCCATGTTCTTAAAATTTATTTTCTTAATTCAAGGAATCGAATGTTAGTTACAAAATTATCTTTATTATTTTATCTTTTATGTCTAACGATGATATAGTATTTATATTTATTCGAACAGAACGGTCTCTCGCTGGACTGCTTTGTTAAAGACAATAGACACTCTTTTTTTATTTAGAATGTTATAATCTGATACGTGGTGTTCGAGTGTATTAATTGTTGACACTAATGTAGGTATTGAGTGAAGCTGCCCGATTGACGGTTCAAATTGTCGTATTTAACTTTGCAGTATGAAAAACGGATGTCTGTTTCCGTTTGTGAGACTTCGTAGTAGGCTTACTTGTGGAACGTTGCAGTGTGCACGTCGAACAGCCGCCGCGCGCGGTACCACCCGGCGGTGTGGGCGGCGCGCCGCTGGTCGTGCTGCGACGCGGAGCGCCGCGCGGCGCCCGGCTGCGCGCTCGCCGCGGTCTGGCCGCTTCCGGAGGCGGACCTCGAACTCATTCTCAGCGATCAGAAGCAATCACTGCCGACCCCCGAACTGTCAAGTACGTACTACGCGGTGTATAAAATACTACGTTTAACATTCATACTCGTCCACTGTTGTTTAACGGTAAATTATCTGTTCACATCTGTATAATAGTTACTCGTGAAAGCTATATACATTGACATTATTGTCATTCCATGAAAATGTTATTATTCATTAATTGTATTTAAAGTTGCTCATGTTTTTTTGTGTTTGATAATTTTTAAAATATTTCGCACGTCTCATATACATATGTTATTACGTATTAAGTTTCAAAACGGTTTTGACACATTTGAAAGAGTCTGGGATAGCAAAACAACTTTGGGCTTGAGTGCAATCAGAGCTTGCCAATGAAAGTGCACAAACTTAGTTTTAATTTGGAATTCTTTATTAGAAATTATAATTTATTAATAACTAAATCATTTTTTGGAAGTACATCTACATCTCACACAGGTAAAGAGATGTAGATCTTTTTCTACAAGAAAGAGCGGAAAAGATCACGGTCAAAATAGACAATATCATATGGTCAAATGAACAAGCTCTATTGATTATCTGGGAAATCGGGATTAATGCGCGGTAATTAAATTGTAAGTGTGGCGAAACCATCAATTCCAATCTGGTACCTTCTGATGAAACCAAATGAACAATGATGATGATCAAGGCTTTCATCATGATGATATTAGACCACAAACATATTTATTCACTCTGAATTACATAAGTTTTAATTAATATACACGCCCTAAAATTACTTTCTTTGTATTACTTGTTTATAAATAAAAGCGTGTTAAAAATACACTATATTTTTAACACGAAAACATTAAACTCGTTATTGGAAAGCAGTAAGTTTAAAATGCAAAATATTTTTTTAAATAAAGTAATGTAAAGCGTGGAAAGTGTTATAAAATTATAATTAGCATGGCGGCGTATTTCATAATTGTGTCACTCGCAAAGTTGAGGTACAGTCGTTGAGTCAAGCAAGTGGTGTCTCATATTATTTGTTTTGTGAAAGTAGCCGTCAGCCGCGGGCCAAACCGGTGCGGCGCTTTCAGGGTTTCAGTTTTACGCTTTTACGAGTGACTAAGCACTTGGATCATACGTTGTATTATTGCGTTTTTTGGATTTGGTTTTTAAATAAGTAGAATACAAATTGAATAACGAAATTAAAGGAGCAGGGCAGACGCGTTATTTTGTTTACTGTTCCGTTGATAGAACAGTTTTAGATTTTGTATTTCCGTTTCATAAATTCTGTTTTATATATTTTGTATAGTAAATAAATATTATTTAAATGTAAGAGACAGTTAAGATCAACGTGGCAAATCGGTTATTAAATGTTTAATATAATAATAGGCAATGGTGTAAGTGTGGGGCTTGCTTCTGCTTCTGCAGAAGGTTAGCGCAGTTTAAACATTTTATACGAATGTGTAGGTTTGTCGTGGATGGTGGTTTCTTGTCTCTTTCCCTCTGCGCAGGTTGTAGTTGAGTAAGAGAGATAACATGCCGCCTGCGCTCGCGCATCGAATGGTGAATGTAGGTTGCGTGCGACCATCTTTGATGCCCTCACTCACTCGTCTCGCCGAATATAAAGATCTGTTCATCGTGTTCGCCCGGTTACAGTATACAGGTTACAGGTATACAGGCTAGTGAGCAGTAAATCCTGTTATAATTATTGTATACCCTTATGAGTATATCTGTATACGTATCTATATATATATAGGATTCATTTCACTTCTAGAAATTACTCATTCCTATAAAAAGTTCTTTTTTTATAATGCTCGGCGAAGCGGGCATGTAACGGTTAAAACATGTCTTGTTCAGATACCATTTAAAATACGTGAAAGAAAATATTGCAATTAAAAATAAAACAATAGGAATTGTAATTTTATGACTTTTGGACAAGCTCATACATTTTTTTTCGACTTTAATAAATTATTTGAAATTGTGCACTTTTGTTCAGAAGGACGCAATTCCTTTACGGTAATCTATGTTCTAAATCTACGAGAAATTGCGAAGCCTTGCACTTTTTACATGATATGTAGCCAAGCATCATCAAAATGCACCGTGACAGTACTGCAAGGTCAAAGTTCAGAAATACAATAGACACTTATTATTTCAAAATTGATGAAGATACGTTAGGTATTTTTTATGATATTAAATATTGGTCAGATTGATTTTGTTTAAACAGATGATTTGTTAAAATGTGTTTAGATATTTAAATTACTACACAACCATATAATATATGGCTCTATATTATAGAACCTATTAGTTGCATGTTCGTGTGCTTTGTCATTAATTTACTATAAGGCAGTAATGTGTACTTCCAAAATTAATACAATAATTATCTGCATTACATTATTCTGAATATTTATTTTACATACAAACAAAGGGAATTATAATCTGAACCAAATAAGGCGTTTTGATTTCCAGCAAAGGTCATTGTGGCATAGATTTTATAATGCGTATTATGCGAAAATAAAACGCAATATTTGTATAATGCGGCGGGCGAGCGTAAGGGCCGCGTGTGCGCTCGGCTTTAGTTACGACACGGTACATTGACACGTTAGTCGACACGACACGACAGTCGGGGCGAAGTGTCGCGCGCGGACGTCCGGCCGTACAGTGCTGTTCTCATGTTGCAAAATAATACCGAAGACGAACCAATGGTCACCAAGAAGAAATCTAAGATACCATGTCTATCGTTGTCGTCGTTTCTTCCGGCTTTGGAGGGTACGAATTTATTGTGATGACCTTTTTATCGAGGTGGCCTCGCAGCCACCGGTTGCGTTCACTCGTCGTACTTACTTTCTTGTCTTGATCAGGTGTCCGTAAAGTACGGTGTTTGTGTAATGTTTACCAGTGATTTTCGAGTGTCTGTATACAAAATGTGCTATAATGTGTTCTATTGACTGTTATTTAAATGGCGCGGTGTCGAGTTGTTTTTCATTTTGTTATCTTTTTGTTAATGGTTAAAAATTATGATAAGTATTAACAACGAGTACATTTCTACTTAATATAAGTGAATTGAATACAGTTTAAAAAATCTTGCTTAGTAGGATTATAATAACAGGGCTCTTTTTCAGTAAAGGTAATAATTAAGACGATTTTAATGCGTAGCAAATTATTTAATATCAGTGCAAGATCATAATAGTACTTTTAGCGTTTGGAAATTACTCCGGTTTTTGAAAGTCAATAAGTTGTGAAAATTCTCAAATACTTTAGGTTGTAGTTGCCTACATGAGTGTTTCTCAACTTATTGTCGATGGATAAAGATGCCAAATATAAAATGCTCCATCATTTAGCAGTTCTATTTATTTTTATATTTTAGTCAGTTCTCTGATCGTCATTTGAGGTTAAGCATATTTTGTCTATCAACTCAGGATCTCTTTAGGACTGTATTAGTAATCAAATTCTCGTTATAGTCTCTCGTGACTGCCTCGTTGGGCGTGTTGGTTGCAAGCGCGACTGCCGATCGAGAGGTGCTGGGTTCAAATCCCGGGTCGAGTACTATACGATT